>BPLS01010806.1:0-11881 GCA_019656275.1 Rhododendron kiyosumense | reverse complement strand
TTTTTCTACCCCCATTCCAATCGCTACTAGCCGACTTTTGATGATTTCGTCAATGAAATTGTGATTAATCCATATGATTTCTGAAAAAGCCTTTACCAATATCCGATTGAGTTGATTTTTTTCAGGAACTCTTAAAAAATTATTTTAAAAATAATGAGCGTTTTGGATCATATTGGTGGGACCCGAGGTGGGCCTCCATAAAAGTGTATGTGCAAGATATGTGTAAAAGTATATGTGCAAGTAGCATGACTGCAATGATTTATTAGCGATGGACAGGAAAGATGTCGAGCCTTCGATTTAACACTCGTCTTTATTATATTCACACTTCTTTTGATGTCTCTTAGTGAACAAAAATAAATACACTTTCAACACTAAAATACAAAAAAAAAAAGATTGTGAACATCAAAAAAAAAACCATTGCCTCGAAATGTACGGCTGTTTTCCCTGAGTCCGGCTCCTCTCCAATCATTGGACTCCAATCTTAGCCTGTAGAAATTTCTTACAATCTCACGTCAATGATCGAAATAGTTCATTTGTTTTGCTCGTTGAGAACATGAAGTATGCCACAAATCAAGTTTATTGGACATCATTAGATATGATTTTGAAATACATTATCTTGCAAAATATAAAATTGCAACACTGGAACAAAACCCCTTTCTAAATTTTTTGCAATATAGATCTGTTTTGAAATTATATTAAATGATAATTGATCCAACTGATTTTTGGCATGCTTGCTGCTCCTAAGGAAATTAAAAATTATGAATGGTTCCAATCATTGAAATGTGATTGAAAAAGTTCTTTCCAAGCTGAGATTGGAGAGAGTGTTCTCTTCAATCCATTTAAAGGAATTGGAGACGAGCCGGACTTGTTTTCCCTCCCTCTCGGGAACCTATTTCAGGATCTTCAACGGTTAAGTCAATCTGTCAAAGACAATTCTATTTCCAGGCCCCTCGCACCAAAATGGATGACATGATTGTACGTTTCTAATCGGTGCTTGGACATTCCTAATGAGTTTTCCAAATCAAATGATGGGCTTTGAGAAGATATAGCTTGTGGCTCAGTTACTATAGTGAACCTCATTGGGATTATCACCAAAATGAGGTCTGCTATAGTAATTGAACCCGTCACAAGTTGGCTAAACCAGTTCCATGTTGTCTGAAACATCGCAAATTTTCCCTCGATCCAGTTCCACATTGTTTTTAGATCCAGCTTCAAATTGTTTTTATCCAACTCCACATTGTTTCTCCATCCTTCGCTGGAAAAAAAAAGCTGGATCAAGCGAGACAGAATCATGAGCCTGGCCTTCATATTAGCGCAAAAATCTATCTTCTTTGCAACCACCCATTGATACACATTTGCAGAGCTATCCTCTTGCTTCAAGCAATGTTCATTAACCTTAGAGGTAAGCCCATTTTTCTTGTAGTGCATCAAGGTGATATAGATGATTGTACCATCCACTCCAAAACCCGCCACCGGCATCAAGATGCCAAAACAGGTCCAATTGTCCTCCACGGCCCAAACTTTCCTGCAAATGAAGCAAAGAAATCTCAAATCAACATCCCAATAAATATTACTAAGACCTCTACTCGAACTAGAGAGAATGGCTTTCTACGACAAAACATACAAAGGAACATCTCCATTTCAGGACAATGACGTAATATGTTTGCATCATCATTAAAGGGCTCATAAGCCATTTTTAATTGAAAAATTCTAAAATCAGCCTAATGGGCTGACAATAGCAGTATATAAATGTGTATTAAAGGTATAAAAAATATACAAAAATACATATTTTTCTTGTATTCAAGTGTGATTATCGTTAGACCAGTGAACTGACAATAGGAAGACCATTTTTAATTACCCATTGAGCACAATACACATATAGAAGAATAAATCACCAGTACCAAAACTTGATTTTGCTGCAAAACAGAACCTAGAGTTCTAGTTTTGCATACAAAAGCAGAGAGGAAGAAACCTTTGCTCGAATTCGTGGTATTTTTCCGTTCTTCTTTTCGGGAAGCAAGCGAGTCGATTACTACTGCGATGTACTATGATTCAGCTTCGACAATAATGACTGAATCCGATTTGAAGCACAATCGAAAGTATTGGCGAAGGAGGATCAAAGGTCGAGATTTGTGTATCCGATCACAGATTCGAAACCAATCGAAAGTATTGGGGAAGGAGGATCGAGGACATGGGTGTTTGGATTAGGGTCTGCAACATGCAAGATTTATAGATGTGAATGAATGCAAGGAGGAGAGGGAGAGAGAAATGTACGGGAAGTGGTTTCTCAGTTTCTTGGATACGGGTCATTAGGCCCTATTCTATGGGAAAGACTTTTTCCAACGGGAATCCGTTTCCCTCGAAACCTAAAAAATTAGGGACCAAATCACCTCTATTTTTTTTTAATAACTCAGGTTTTCGACGAAGGCGGCTGAACCACTCACAGTCGGTTTTTCTGCCGACTTGGGGTTTGGCCACGTAATCTTCAGGAGATTAATTTGTTGCGGATTCGACATAATTTTAGGAGAGACCATGTCCAGTCTTGGGAGTCAGGTAAGTTTTATGGGTGTAATGAATCAGGACTTCGGGTTGGTGTTGTGCAGTGAGGTTCACTGCATAGTGTTGCGCACATCTAAGCTATCAGATTGTGCATCTCACGGCTCAAATTTTATCTCGGCAACCAACGATCGAGTGCTGCGCACACCACTACACAACACCATCCCCAATTCAATGAATCAACGTGGGGAGAGAGAGAGGAAATCATTTTTCAGTTTGTCGATCAATTTTAGCACTATTCAATCGGAAAGATTTTTCTATCCTTTCAAACTCGATTTTGTAAATCACACAGGCATCCTAATTCCTACCCATGCACGGGAGCAAAAAATAATACCGTTATATTTATTTTCAGTTTTGGTTTTTGTTTCCGATATTTTTTGAAATAGGAACCATAAACATGTATGTGTTACTGTTTTTGTTTACAAAATACATAATCAATTCCACTAGTTTACAAAAATTCTAGAAACACAAAAATTGCATTTTCATTTGTTTTGAAAAATACTTTCGGCAGCCCAAAAAATAAATAAACAAAACTATTATGATCACCAAACATGTTATTTATATTTATTTTTTAATAAATAAATAAATAAATAATCATTTCTTATTTTTCATAAATGAAAAACAAAAAACTGGCAACTTGATCAAACAGAGCCTTTTTCCCCCTTTTCTCTTTTCATTTCTTGTTTTATTTCATCTCTTCATTACCGAAGATATTAATGAATTCTTTTTCCAAATATCTGGTTGCTACAGTTTTTCTCTGCGACATCTATGAATTTGAATGGTTGAGATCAATTAATGTTTTTGGAACCCCGAATGAGACTCACAAACTCGAGTTACTTGAGTTTGGAGGGGTTTTGAGAGATGCAAGTATGGAGGTGAGTTGTTCCCAAAAGATCATTCAGGTGGTCATTTTTAGGCCCTTAACGTAATCTTAATTTAAGCCATAATTTAATCGTTCCTCTTGTAAATCTTGCTTAGAAAAGTATTTCAGCACATGGAAAAAAATTGTGAACAACTTGTATCTTTTCTCTAAACTAGGTGCATAGCGACATGCAAGGCACGTCTATCATGCCCGTTGAATTGAACGGTGTAGAATATTTCCATAAACATATGGTACATAAGTTTCATATACATAAATACGCCATATTTCTGATGATTACAAAAGGCCTAGTGAAATTAGGTTGCACGTCTTTGATTACAAAAGGCCTTTACATAGTAAAAGGCTTCCTCTTCACTTGTAGTTGCAGTTTGTCTGTTTGTGTGAAGCTGTTGTAGAGAGTTGACTATTTGTGGTTGCAGCTACCTACTCAACAAAGTTTAGTGATTGTCATGAGGCATGAATTCAATCAGCTTAAGTGGTTGCAACAATTGATTCACTAAAAATAAGAAGATTCAAGTTACTGTTGACTCAATGAGCCAATGTCAACAGAAGTAGTTACATGGCACTATGTTTTGAGGTTTGTATAATAGAAGCAATAGAACATTGAGCATGCGTACCAAGTTAATTTTATGATCTTATAAGAAGAGGGGATCATTTGATAAGTCACAATGCACTGCTTCGCAGTCAATTACAACCAAAGATCAAATGCATAAATATTCTATAAACAATGTGTCCAAAAGAGTACAATGGAACGCACCTACGGCAAGAATGAGGGAAAATAAAAGAGAGGGAAAAAGACTTGATCCTACATATACTTAAATGCTCTCATAGGAAAACTTTCAATGAGGAATGCGCACTCCACAAAAGGTTGTTTGACTTACTATTTCTTTTTTCTCATTTTCAAATTCGTCTGCATTGTCTACTCTAATGTTTATGCTAGCTTTTGATCATTTAAAAAAAAAGAAAACAAAAAAACTTCATTTAAATTTCTCCATACCTAACAATACTTTAGTTTTAGTCTTACATCAACAAAGCTTTTAGTAGAATAAATTCAGTCGACAAGTTTAATGGCAAGAGAAAACTACTAACAAGCAAAAAGTTGTACCAAGATAGACATGTAACATATCATCCAATGCCAGGTACAGTCCTCTCATCTTTGGAACTTGAAAGGCGATTTTGGGTGCATTAACAAAATATTTCCGTTCAAAGGGGAAAACGCAGACACACTTATGTACTTGTTCTACAAGGGTGAACTTACAAGCAAAGCTCTTTTGCTGAACTAAAGCGTACGAGTTGCGGGTGACCAACCATGCCTTGGTTCAAACTTGTTGCAGCGAAGCATAACTACGTGCAGAAAAGACAGTAAGCTTAATCACCATCTATAAAAATCAATGAATAACTAAAAATTTGAAGGTCAGCAGAGAGAACTACGGAAACACACCTCCACCTTACAAATCTTATTACAATCCATTAAAATTGAAGGAAAGCTGACTCTCAGTTCTCAAAATAAAACAAGACTTGTGCTAACCGCAATCATAAAAATAAGACAAAAATAATATATGTCTAAAATACCACAAATTCAATAATATAATCAAATTTGTTATGACAACACTATAAATTGACGTTTTCATACCCACAATGTATCGTATAAAAAAATCAATCAGTTATAATTAGCAAAATACCATACCATAATTAAATAAAAAACCACATTTGTTATACTCCAATAAATTATAAAGTGGCGTTACATTACCACAATGTGTTGTACAATTTTTTTTGTGATGATATATTCATAACATAAACAAAATACCGAAGCAAAATACATATGTAAATTAAATACCACATATTGAATATCATAATCACAAATATTATAACAATACCATAGGTTTTTTTTTGCTCGGCAAAGAAGAAACTTTTATTGAGCTCGACAAGGGTACATCGAGAGAGAAGGCCACTTAGGTTCCACCCCAAAAAAGGAGCAAGAGACCAAATGGCAAAAGGAAAGCAAATTACAAAAAAAACATAGGGGACACTTCCAACAAGTCAGTTGGAGGTGCAAAACTAAGAAATCACAAATACTGTCAAAATTCTACAGTCAAATCCTCTTACGCCTTATCACCTCTATGCCCCTTTTGAAGTCTTCCACTGAGTATTCCGTAACATTAAACTTTGCCTTGATCCAAAACGCCACTCTAGTTTTGATCAAGTCCACAACTTCCGCAACATCCGGATGCTTGTTACTAAAGATAGCCTCATTTCTGGCGGTCCAGATTGACCATAAACCTGCAAACAAAATTGATTCCCAACATTTCTTTTCCAGGTTTTTGAAAGAGTTGTTCAACCATATTGCTATGAAGTCCATAATTGTTGGGGGACAAATCCAGAGAATGCCCCACCACCTCAATATACCCGTCCACACTTCCCACGAGAATCTGCAGTGGAGTAGTAGGTGTCTTGGGGTTTCACAAGTCTCTGCACAAAGAAGGCACTCTTGCGCGCCTTAGTCAAAAATTAATCCTCGGCTCACCAAAACAGATCTCGAAGCAATTTTGTCTTGAGCCGCCATCCAAACAAACACCTCCACTTTAGGGGGGGAGAGGTTCTTCCAAATACGGTAAAGCTTTGAATCTTCATTACAGTTGAGTTCCTCCCATTTGGTGTAGGCTGATCCTACAGAGAAAGAGTTGCTCTTATCCTTGGTCCATAGTAACCTGTCATCTAGATCCCTTACTAAGTTGATCTCTGCCAGCTTGTGTTGTAACCGAAGCAAACTCGCCTTCTCCCTATTGAATAGGTCCCATCTGAAATTAAGTGACCACCAGCCAAGTGTTGAGCTTTGTCCTATGTCAGCAATTCTGGTATCTTGTTGTAAGGATGCCGCATAAAGTCTAGGATATTGGCTGCTAAGAGGAGTATCCCCAAGCCACTTGTGCTCCCAGAATTTTGTTAGGTTGCCCGATTTGACCTCAATCTTGAAACCGTCATGAAGGAACTTGCCGAATTCCGAGGAGGTATCGCCCACTGAACAGATATCTTTTCAAACAGTTGATGATCTTGAAGGCACTGGGAGTTGCGGTAACCATTCACGATAATCCAGCCCGTACTTCGTAGAGATCACCTTATGCCATAAAGCTCCTTTCTCCTTGTAGAATCTCCACCACCATTTCGCAAGGAGAGATAAGTTGTGATCCAGAAGTTTCTTGATACGTAAACCACCCCTTTTCCTGCTTTTCGTCAAACAGCTCCATTTTACCAGTTGTAACTTCTTTTTCTCCAATGTGTCTCCCCAAAAGAATTGCCTTTGAATTTTCTGAATTGACTTGGCCACCGCAATAGGCATTTTGAACAAAGACATAAAGTAGATAGGTAAATTGCTGAGAGATGATTTACTCTGAGTTAATTTACCCCCTTTGGTCGTGCGCCTCCCTTTCCATGTTGAAAGTTTCTGCTTTATCCTATCCACAATAGGCTGCCATGTACTAATTCTTCTTGGGCTTGCACCTAGAGGCAGTCCAAGGTACTTTAGAGGAAGTTTGTCCACTCTACACCCCATTATGTTGGCCATTTGGGTAAGAGTAGCTTCTGGAATGCCTACACCACACATTACACTCTTTGAGAAGTTTACTTTAAGCCCGGACAGCAGCTGAAAACATCTCAGAATTCTTTTGATATTACTGATTTCCTCTGTGTTGTTATTGCAGAAAATGATGGTGTCATCTGCATATTGGAGATGTGTTAGAATAAGACCCCCATTCCCAATACTCACGCCATTAATCAGCCCCACTTCCTTTGCCCTCTCCATTAGAACATTTAAGGCTTCGGCCACTATGGTAAAAAGAAAAGGGGATAAAGGGTCTCCCTGTCTTATAACTCTTTGGGATCTAAACTCATTAGTAGCAGAACCATTTATAAGCACAGAAAAGGAGACAGATGAGATACATTCCTTCACCCATGAGCACCATTTGACTCCAAAACCCACCTTGTGCAACATATCCATAAGAAACTCCCAGTTTACAGTATCGTAAGCCTTTTCAAAATCAAGTTTTAGGATCAGACCGCTTTGGTGACTATGCTTCCAGTGATGGATTACCTCATTTGCTATCAAGACCCCATCGAGAATTTGTCTGCCATTGACAAACGCTGTTTGAGCTTCCCCAATCAGAGCTGGAAGAGTCTTCTTAAGTCTGTTTGCTAAAACCTTTGCCAACAATTTGTATAAGCTACCCACCATACTTATTGGTCTGAATTCCTGAAACTTTAAGGGTCCATCAACCTTAGGTACTAAAGCAAGGAAAGTAGAGTTAATACCTGAAACTAGTTTGGCATTGGAGTGGAACTCCGCAAAAAAATCCAGGACATCCTTTTTCATGAAGGGCCATGCTTTCTTAAAGAAAGAGAAATTAAAACCGTCTGGCCCAGGTGCTTTGAGTGAACTGCAGCTCTTTAGGGCCAAAGAAATCTCTGCTACTTCAAAATGTGTTTCCATCGCAGCCGACAAGTCTCCATTTAATCTTCTGTGGAAGACACCCCCTAGAGTAGGTCTGATATCATCCCGCTCTTTAAAGATGGAGTTGAAGTATTTCACAGCTGCTTCTTTGATCATTTTTGGTTCTTCCACCCAACCCTCATCATCTTTAATTGCTCCAATGATGTTCTTGTGGAATCTTTGATTCGCAACTGAGTGAAAGAACTTGGTATTTTTGTCTCCCAGTTTGAGCAATTTCACCCTTGATTTTTGTCTCCACAAAGTTTCAGCTAGCCTTGACCATTTCCAGAATTCTGCTCTGACATGACTCCTTTCCTCTTTTTCTGCAGTGGATAGATTTCTACTTTCCCACAAAAGGTCTAGTTGCTCAAGTCTAGATTCAAAATCTTTAATCTTCCTATTCACATCTCCAAATTCTTCCTTGTTCCAGGTCTTTAAAGCTTTCTTAACTTCTTGTAGTTTACGAACCACCCTAAAACCAGCCCACCCTTGCACATTGCTGGCAGTCCAAGTTTCCTTGGCCAACTTCATACATTTAGGGTCTGAGAGCCACATATCCATAAATCTGAAAGGTTTGGGCCCCCAATCACGATTGTCATCTGAGATCATGATTGGGCAGTGATCCGAAATAGGTCTATGTAGCCCCCACTGTATCATCTGAAATTGGTGTAGGAAATCTAAAGACATAAGGAACCTATCCAGCCTACTGTGGACAGCTGAATCCTGAAAGTTAGACCAAGTGAAGCGTCTGCCATTCATGGGACTATCCACCACCTCCATATTATCTATGAACTGAAGAAAATCTCTCATGCCCCGATCAAGTCTTGTGCACCCCGATCTCTCACTAATTGCTCTGACTTCATTGAAATCCCCTCCAATACACCATGGGATTTGACTCTGGGTTCTTAGGGAACACAAATCATCCCAAACCTCTCTCCGTAAAAGAGTGTCGTTAGGTGCATAGATGTTAACCATTACACATTCAACATCATTCAATGAACCATGAAGAAATTTTTTTCTTAACAATGGTGTTTAGAACAGAAAAACAATCCCTATTCCACATGGTAACCAGCCCACCTGAGGCACCTTTGGCCTCTGCAAACAAAAAATCTACATTATTGTTTCCCCACATTCTTTCCACCCAATCAGTGTGCATGATTTCCATCTTTGTCTCTTGAACAAACATCATATCAGGTTTTCGACTTTTAATTAACTTATTGACGAATCTCTTTTTTAAATTACTTCCAAGACCTCTAATATTCCAGGATAATATCTTCATTAAAGAATTGGATGAGAAAATTACCCCTGTGTCTGCACAATCAGTTCCCATTTGTTCTTCCCTGCATCTGTGAAAATTCGTGGGCCTCCACTTCCATCATTCTCCTCAGTAACCTCACTTCATTGCCCTTGAACTGCAAATTCATACTGAGACCCGCAGCAAGGGTAGCTTGTACCTCTCTGCTTGGCGAGAGCGGTCCCGCGTCTTGAAGCCCTAATTGTGGAGAGCCTCCTTGACCCTCCTCCCCTTTCTATCGTTACCTTAGCACGACAAGTAATCGCCGCGATGATTGGCCGATCGAGATGAAAATCCGCTAGGTTTAGGAACTACTTTGTACTTGTGCGCGGTGGCGTTACAAACAAGGGAATGACTTCGGTGTCCCCGGTCATTTTGGGAACACCGTAATTTTTGGCATAACAAAACCATTATGAGTATAATTAAAATCCATTATAAGCATAACAGAACCATAACAAAGCATAACTTATTTATTATGTCTTTGTTGGGTTTGGTTATGCCTTGATTGATTTTTTCGATATTCCCTTGTGTGCGGTTGCGTTACAAACAAGGGAATAATTTCGGTGTCCCCGGTCATTTCAGGGATACTGTAACTTTTGGCATAATAAAACCATTGTGAGCATAATCAAAACCCATTATGAGTATAATCAAAACCATTATAAACATAACAGAATCATTGCAAAACATAACTTGTTTGTTATGTCTTGGTTGGGTTTGGTTATGCCTAAGTTGGTTTTTTGGATATTCTTTGATTATACCTTGTTTGAGTTCTGTTATGCTTGTAATATATTTTAGTTATGCTTATAATGGTGAAGGTATGCCAAAAATTACGGTGTCTCCAAAATAATCGGAGACACCATACAACAATGTATATCGGTTCGTGTTTAGAACCAGTCTCGCACAGCAGTAAGCCATTGCAGGAGTTTAGAATCCTGGGGCCGTCACCTTGAAGGCCATCAAGGAAGGCGAGAGACGGGAGGTTGTGGGGGCGGTGGCCGTGAAGCGAGAGGGAGTGGAGTCGGTTGTCGGGTTTGTAAGGAGGAACTGAACGAAGTGTTCACAGAATGCCTTTGAAGTTGATCATCTTTCCCACGATGAAAAACTAGACAAACAATTGTCAAGTTACAAAGAACTTCCAGACGCAGTCTATTATATATAGCAGTTGGACGAATTATACGAAGAGGATCACTTTGCGCGAAAAAAAAGAATGGAAGGAAACACAAAATCAAAGAAAAAAGGTTCATTAATGTCATGTATTAAGCTGATGGATCTAACACCCTGTGGCTGTAGCACCATTTGCAAGGTCAATTTTCTAATTTGAGAATCAAATGGCATGCATCAGCAAATTCACCATTTAAATGGCGATGCATTCACGATATTCAGAGATTTCAGAGACAACGCAAGGAAGCAAATCAAAGAAAGTTATTCAAGTTTTCGCGCATACCCCCTAAATGGAATGAGCCAAAAAAATAAAAATAAAAGGAGAATTTAACACCTTTCTCGTACAATTTTCACGTGCAGTATATAAACAATGAGAAGGTATTATTAAGACCTCTACTCGAACTATAGAGAATGGCTTTCTGCGACGAAGTATTTGCTTTACCTCATTTCTTTTTTCTTGCTTTTTCCTGTTATAGGTGGAAATATCTCTGATTGAAAAAATAATTGACGCAGCGGAAATAACAAAGAGATTAGTTGCGTACTAATCAAACGAATGATAGGTACTCGTAGCCACGAGCAGTTCTTGAATCCTCAAGAGAAAAGGACAAAGTCTGAATATTATTGATAAAAAACTGCATAAACCCTAAGTTACAAACCTTTAAATAGGCAAAACCCTAGAAACCCTAAAAATAAACTTGGAAAATAAAAAGTCCCATAATTTGGGGCTTTTCCTAAAATTGAAAACGGGAAAGAAAAACAAGACTTTCCCAAAAAGAATCAACTTTAAAGAAATTACGGACTAAGAGTTATTAACGAATCAATATTTCCTAAAACGGCAAAATAACGCAATTGAAAGCCTAAACGAAGGAATTAGGCCGAAAAACACCGTTCATCATCAACCTTTAAGTTTAATGAGTATGGACCGGAGCGCGAAAATAAGTCAGCCCACCAAGTTTGGGCCTATTCCGAGCTCGTCCGAATTTAACAAATTTGGGTAATTTGAAATTAAACATCGTTTGGACTTTCGGTGCTTGGCTCGGTCCAACTGATCATGGAATTGGGCCTCCACGTGTTCTACATCAATAATAGATAACTCAAGAACAACATAAGTCACATGTTAAAAGAAAAAAGTACAATGTCGTACCCTAACAATCTGAGTACCCCAAAAACATAAATCACTGTTTCAGGACAAGGAGCTAGTTAATTGTTTGCATCATCAATAAACATTGTTTCAGAAAAATTTAAAAAAAACAAAAACAAATGCAGCATGGAACCAAAATGAAGAAGATTAATCACCCATTGATGATAAAAGCATAATATTCATATAGAAGCTTAAACACCAGTACCAAATGCAGCAACCTTAGTATAGTTCGTTATAGTTGTAGAGGAGTACAATTTGGCTAGGCAAATTTCAATCGACTTTTAAGCTTTTGGCTGATATTACAAATGGAATCAAATAAAAAGTACAAGAAGATGTATAATGTCTATCCAATATCCTGTTGTTACC
>BPLS01010805.1:0-16409 GCA_019656275.1 Rhododendron kiyosumense | reverse complement strand
TTGACGTATCCGTGATTTGAATTAATAATATTTGTTATCGTTGTTGGGAAAAAAAAAACCTTCAAGATTAAGAGCCCGTTCCGCAATGCAAAAAAAAAAAAACCTTATTTTTTAAGAAGACAATTTCAAGCTAAAAAATTATGGACTTATTAAAAGATAAAAATATACAATATGGATTTTGTTTGAAAGACCTCATCGAGATCTTTTATACAATGCAGAAAAATTAAAAAATCATTTTTCATTTTCATAATTTTTTAGTTTAAAAATGTGAAATAAACTGCTTATTTTTTAAGAAGATTTCCGAAGCGGGCTCTAATTATTTGGTCTTAGCTGTCAGGGAAACATTCTTTCTAACAAAGAAGGAAAACAAACAAAATAAAAAATAACTAAGTTTAATACAAATGTCTCCTCCAAATCCAATCCTGCTCAACCAGTGGGGAGACATTTTCTCCAAAACAAACAAAAGAATATATATTTTTTAACATTGAGTTAGTCACGCTACGTTCTTTTGGCCTTAACTTAATCAAACAAAAGAATATTATATTCTTTGAAATTCTTGCTCTGAAACTATGTTAAAACATTTAACTCAAAGTTAATTGGCAATGAGTAAAGGGACCGTACGTCCAGACTCAGATACTAATTTTGAATAAGATAATTAACCGATGTTGGACAAATTCCAACCGTACAAATAAAAGGCAAGATGAATTATCAAGCTCAACAACTTTTCGCTAGATCCAAGAGTTAAAGCACTAGCGAAAGAGACATCTCCAAGAGATGACTTAATGAGAAGATGGTAATTCCAAAACTTGCTTAACCTTCTTAATGCTTTAACTAATTATGTTATGAAATGTAAATCACAAATGCTTGTAGTGGATGAAGCATTGCAATAGTATTTTTTGTCCTTATTTTCTTGTTAAAACACTTTTTGCCTTTTTGGCAGTCATTTTCTGATTCACATTGTTTTGCTGCAGCTTTTTTTCTTGGGTTTTCCAGCAACATTTGAGATTTAAGGACGTGGATTGGTCTCGAATTGCATGCTAGGTTTTTGTCGAAGGAGGACGTTATGAAGAAGACGTTGAAATTAGGTGGAGAATTGAGATTTGGTGTGAATATTTTTTGTTTTTTTTGTTTGTGCACGAGCTTCCTCTTGATTGTATCAACCAAAACTGCCACTGTATTGGTATTGTCAAAGTAATCAAAATTGAGAAATATGTAATTCAGTTTCATGTTACGTGATAACTTTTATTATCATTGGTATTTCCATAATGAATTTTGAGACATTTAGTTCTTTGGGTACAAGAGAATCAGCTCATCTTCCACATGGATGTTTTGTTCGGGTGTATGTACAACCTTAATGTGTTCTATTAATTTTCTTGCAATCTCTTTGGGAGCCTACTTTTTAGCTTTTCATTTTCAGCTTTTTGGCTTTTTAGATTGTGGTCAGAATGTATTTTGATTTAGATGGAGTGTTTGGATGATATGTACAGAATACATTTTGCAGCATGAGTAATGTTTGGGAGATATGAAATGAAAATGAATTATGGGTTGGTTTTTTACTATGTTGCCCTTGGTTATTAATAATGGTGTATAATGTATATAAATAATGTTTTAATCAATTTTTTTAAAATTTTCTTTTGAAATTGCTTATTCTTCATTAATTGAAAGTGTCACACTAATATGTTTAAATTATATTTAATTAAAACAACGCTAAAGTAAAATTGAAATAATTGCCAAATCATAATGTTTTAATCAATTTTTTAAAAATTTTCTTTTGAAATTGCTTATTCTTCATTAATTGAAAGTGTCACACTAATACGTTTAAATTATATTTAATTAAAATAACGTAAAGTAAAATTGAAATAATTGCCAAATCAGAAAAAGACTTCGACCGTCATTAATCCAAAAAAAATTTATGAACTAATTAAAGAAACAGACAATTAAACATTACACAAATTAGCCTAAAAAATCTAAACATCTTAGGTATTTTAGGGGATTATCCGAAATTGTAGAGAGTAATATTATGTCTTTTATTAAAAGGCTAGGTACAAATAAGTCTTTTGACCTGGACCAAAAGGAAAATGCAATACCGAGAATTGGAAAAGCTCCTATTGGGCTCATTCTTCATTTCTGCCTCTATCATGCAAATTTCAGAACCCATTTTGTAAAATGGATTTTCATAATGGAGTAGCCATACACCTAAAATGCAAAAATGAGAATGCAAAAATGTAAAAATTCACCTCCTAAACACCCCCTAAAAGTCCCTCAGGATTTGAAGTAATTTTCATTTCTTGTGGATGTTTTTTTCTTGGTTTGTTTCTGTGAAAATAAAAGCTGTTATTGTTCTCTCTTTTTTTTTTGGTTACATTTTCATTTATTCTTATGAGAGAAAAAATTAGGAATATTGAGAAGATATTAAAATAGTTTTTCCAATAAATTCCTCTACATGATCCCAAAAAAATTATTGACATATGAAAAAATTAAAAAATTAGTTTTACATAATTTTACATCCATTATAGATCTCATTTTGTAGATATTTTCAATTAGATTTCAGAAATATAAAATTTATAAAAAGAAAATTTGTACAACAAAAGTTATATACATTTTAAGATTTAAAATTAAAAGAGAGAGACAGAGAGAGAATAGTGATTGAACATTAGAGAGAGAGAGAAGGAGAGAACGGAGGTTAGAGAGAGAAATGGGATAACACGTGAGTTGAAGGCAAAGTAATGTTCTGAATATCATACTGGCCAGGGTACCGATTTTCTTACTGGTACGGTACGTACCGGTACCAGTCAAAATACCGGGTACCGTTTCGGATTGATCGCTATTAGTGTTATTTTCCTACTTAAAAGAATTTATAGTATAATATACACTTTTTTAAAATAAAAAAAATAGAAAACCGGTATTTGCCCGGTACCGTCCGGTATTGTCTAGTACTTGAAAAAAAAATTTAAAAGTAATCCGGTACCGCCTGGTACGGCCAGTACCGACCGGTATTTGAGCCGGAACTAAATTAGAGGTTTGGGGTACCGGATTCTGTTAAAAACAGTATATACCGGCCGGTACGGAACGGTATTGATAACATTGAAGGAAAGAGAGATAATGTGCATTTTAATTTTTACTCTCACCGTCTATTTTAATGGCTAGAATTTAGTGTCTATTGTTTTGGTAAATAATATTTGATTCCTTAATATATAGCCTTTATTGTTGATCTTGCCCTCTGTCTTTTTCATGATCAAGGAACGATAAGACATGTCCCCACGGATTCTTTCTTTTCGATCCTTCTCCACCTTTATCCTTTCGTTTTACTAGTATACTGCATTTCTTGACATGTCCCCACGGATTCTTTCTTTTCGATCCTTCTCCACCTTAATCCTTCCGTTTTACTAGTATACTGCATTCCTTGACATGTCCCCACGGATTCTTTCTTTTCGATCCTTCTCCACCTTAATCCTTCCATTTTACTAGTATACTGCATTCCTTGACATGTCCCCACGGATTCTTTCTTTTCAATTCTTCTCCACCTTAACCCTTCCGTTTTACTAGTATACTGCATTCCTTGACATGTCCCCACAGATTCTTTCTTTTTTATCCTTCTCCACCTAATTAATCCTTCTGTTTTACTAGTATACTGCATTCCTTGACATGTCCCCACAGATTCTTTCTTTTTTATCCTTCTCCACCTAATTAATCCTTCTGTTTTATTAGTATACTGCATTCCTTGACATGTCCCCACAGATTCTTTCTTTTTTATTCTTCTCCACCTAATTAATCCTTCTGTTTTACTAGTATACTGTATTTCTTGACATGTCCCCACGGATTTCGATCCTTTTCTACCAAATCCTTCCGTTCTGCTATACTTTTGCTTTCCTTTGCTTGATCTTGATCCCCTACAGATATACATATTCTTTTGGGGGTTTTGTGGTGGACACGGGGCTAGTTCCGCCATTGGTGGAGGTGTCGTAAGGCTTCATTTCTGAACGCCAAATAAGTACTTATTTTTAAAAAAAATAATTTTAAGCTCAATAATGATAGACTTATTAAAATATAAAAATATGTAATATGAATTTTATTTGAAAGATTTCATCGAGATCTTTAATAAGGTGCAAAAAGAATCAAAAAATTATTTATCATTTACATTATTCTTGAGTTAGAAAATATGAAATAAATACTTATTTTTTAAGAAGGTGTTCTGGAACGGGCTCGAGTCCCTGCAACGCCTAAAAATGGCTACAATTCGCAGCTACACAAAATTGTTCGGTTTTGGGCATGTCAAGGCAATCCTCACTATAGGGCTTTCGTGTTGTAGTGGCAGCTTCAAAGTGCTTCGACAATGACGGTAGCCTCAAAAGCCGTTGGAACGGCTCAGGACATGATTGTGTCTTAAAGTTGTGTTCTCAAAGTTGCGTTTTCTAGTCCGGGTAAAAAAAAAATGGATTGTGTTTCTAGCATTGCCCAATTAATGAGGCGCTTTCACATCAGGACTACGGTCACCGCATGCAATTCGCAGTGAGCATCCACCGCACGTGTATTATGGCCCACTTCGGGCCCCAAAAAATTACAGAAAAATATTCATAAATTTTAAAATAATATTTTATAAGACCCTGTAAAAAATCATCTTCAATGGATATTGGTGGATATGTTTTTTGAATTTGTGGGAATGAAACTATTAGTTTTACAGTTTCGTCCCTAAAAATTCAAAAAACATATCTACTGATATCCGTTAAAACTGATTTTTTACAAAGTCTCAAAAATATTTAAAATACTATTTTAAAATTTATAAATATTTTTTTGTATTTTTTTGAGACCCTTCATGTGCGGTGGACCGGTTACTGCATTCCCTAGACTTTCTGTTTCATTTATACCGGCATAATGCCAAATTGTTTCACGGTTTTTCTATTTTTACCAAGGAGATTTTTTTTTTCTTTTTTCTGTTAGGTAGTGGCAGGTTGGGGCAACTGACGCCGCCAACTTTTGAAATGACGCGCTTTTGGTTTTTTACAAAAGGGCGAAGATTTTTTTCACTGTCCCGAGAAATTTTTCAGTGCCGATCGGGCACGGGTTATGTGGTGCCGAGCACATATCTTGGCCGCCCCAAAATAGTTTTGGACGGCTTAGATCTATTTGGATTTGAAGGGGTATTTTGGTAATTTTACACTAAAATTACTTATACAGATTTGGACCGTCTAAAACGGGTTTGGACGGCCGAGATAGTACTCGGCACCACGTGGCTCGTGCCCACCCGGCATTAAAAAACTTCTCATACCGACACCGTTAAAACAGAAAAAGCCGTGGATAAAAATAAAAAAATAAAAAAGCCAAAAGGTAAGTGGAATAGGGGTCTCATTTTTTATTTTCCAACATCTCCCTATATATAGGGTCCTCTCCTCCCTTCCAGTCCCTATAGTGTATCATCTCTCTCTCTCTCAACATTTCCCACACTGCAAGTCTTGAATATCTACTTGGGTTTTTGCAAACACCTTGAAAAGCTTAAAATCCAATCTGGGTTTTGATAACGAAAAAAAATGGGTGATAACGCTGCCGTGAAGAACCACCACCACCACCAAGTTTTCGACGTGGCTCCGGCAGGGTCAACGTGCTTCGACGATGACGGCGGCCTCAAAAGGACCGGTAAATCTCCGTCAAAAAGTCTAGAAACTTTGGTTTGTCTGAATTCAAACCTCAATACTAGGAACTGCAACTTCCTCTCTTTCCCCTTGAGTTGGTTAATTAGTAGTTAACAGAGTTTTGGTTTTGGTTGTGTTTTCTTTTCCTACAGAGACTGCATGGACAGCAAGTGCTCACATAATAACTGCTGTGATTGGGACTGAACTGCTGTCCTTGGCTTGGGCCATAGCCCAACTTGGATGGATCGCTGGTCCAACTGTCCTCTTCTTGTTCGCCATTGTCACTTACTACACCTCCACCCTCCTCGCCGACTGCTACCGCTCCGGCAACCCTGCCAATGGAGGAAGAAACTATACTTACACGGATGCCGTCAGCTCCAATCTGGGTAAATTTCCTCTTTCTCCTTTCAGAAGTTGATTTTCGAATTGGCTAGTGCTTTCAGAGTCGGTCTTATTTGAAACTTTTCCAGCTAATAACTATACCTCTCTTATTATTTCGTCGACAAAATAAAAAAGCTAAACAAAATACTCACTGTCTAAACCTTAACAATATATTATAATATTCACTGTCTTTAGAAAAAATTAAGAGAGATCAAAACTCAGCCTAATCATCATCTGCTTCGTGTTTCTGGATTTTCTCAGGTGGAATGAAAGTTAAGATCTGCGGGTGGATTCAGTACCTCAACCTTTTTGGAGTTGCCATTGGCTACACTATTGCCTCTTCCATAAGCATGATGTGAGTATGATTTTCGAAATTTAGAAACTATATGTTTGGTTTGGTATCTTTTTCGTTTTCAGTTTTTCGTTTTGCTTTCCAAGGAAATTTAATTTAGAAACTATGGCTCCGTTTATCTGGACATAAAATATTTTCCGATAAAATATTTTACCTAATTTTCGGTGTTTTGTTGTGTAAAAAATGAGGAATACATTTTACATGTAAAATACTTTCCACTAATTGAATGAAAATAACTTACTCTTAAATCTTCAGTAATTTATTTTTTGAAATGAACCCGCTGCTCTCTACTGCAATTCTCACTGCTGATCAATTTTTTCGATCGTCAGTTCTGATTCAAGTTCAATTCAAATATTTTCATATCTTCCCACTATTTAAGCCCCCTTCTCTCTACTATTTAATCAATTTCTGAAAATATTTTCAAGTGCCAACCAGACACCAAAAAATATATGTTTAAAGTTTGTTTCAAAAAAATATTTTACATCGAAACAAATGGAGTCTATGTGTCTATAGCGTATGTGCTTTTTGCTGTAACTTGGGTCCTTGATCTGGTTGTTTTGATTCATTCCTGAGTTGAGTAATAAAATCTTTTACCTTATGGGCTTGTTTGGATGGAGTGAAAACAGGGAAAAAAAATAAGAGGGGGTAAATGGGGTGGGGCTCACAGTTTTGCCCTTGTTTGGGAACCAAAATTGGAGGGGTATTAGTTTTCACCCCTTCTTCATTTTCACCCATTTTAGAGATTGTCCGGTGCAATTTTTGGGCACCTCTTGACCTCCCCAAATTTAATCCGGTTGTAGAGGGGAGGAATGAGGAGGAATTTGGACAAAATTACCCCTGTTTATCCCCTTTCTCTAACCCGAAAGACTCCTTATTTAGTTTCAGGGTTCTCTTAGAGTGCTCATTGAAATGTTTTAGAACTAAAAATCCATTATGACCATTTAAGATAAAATGATCAGAAAAATAAGATCTTCGCACCGGATAGACGAATTGAAAATTGGAACACTTATTTTTTTTGCACCATTTATATATTAAAAAATATAGTTAAAAAATTAAGCGTTTCAATTTTCAATTTGTTTGAACCGATGCAAAGATCATATTTTTCTAATCATTTTATCTTAAATGGCTATAATGGATTTTTGGCTGTAAGGCCTTTCAACGAGCACCCGAAGACTCCTTATTTAGTTTCAGGGCTCTCTTAGGGTGCTCATTGAAAGGTCTTATAACAAAAAATCCATTATGACCATTTAAGATAAAATTATCAGAAAAATAAGATCTTCACACCGGTTCAAACAGATTGAAAATTGAAACACTTAATTTTTAACTATATTTTTTAATATATAAATGGTGTAAAAACGTTTTTTAATATAAATTTTTTAGAATAGACATTTTTAAATATTAATTTTGCGGATTAAAAAAAAATATTAATTTTTTGAATTTATATACTTATTTTAATACATAATCAAATTTAATACTGTACATGGACAAAATAGTCATTTGACAGATTTTCCCACCATCCACCCCTTTTACCCCCCTCATTCTATAAACCATCCAAACAAAATCAAATTTTATCCCCATATTTAATACTCCATCCAAACCACATACTATTTTATTCCCCCTCCATAAACCATCAAAATTAATACCCCCTACTATCTTATCCCCCTTCATATTTTTTACCCCCTATTTTTTACCTGCATCCAAACAGGCCCTATATATAGAAATGAAATGCTTGACTGTTAAAAAAAAATAATAATAATAATAATAATAACAGGGCAGTCAAGAGGTCTAATTGCTTCCATGCCAGTGGAGGGAAAGACGCATGCAAAATATCAAGCACTCCGTACATGCTCGCGTTTGGTGCAGCAGAGATCCTCTTCTCTCAGATACCGGACTTCGATCAGATCTCATGGCTTTCGATTGTTGCCGCAGTCATGTCCTTCACTTACTCTTCCCATCAGTCTCGGCCTTGGAATCGTCAAAGTTGCCGGTACGTACACCTACCTTCCCAAAACCTTATTTTGTGAATTTCGTCTCCATTTATTTTAAAGATCTATTGATACTTAAACTTGGGTATTTATTTATTCAACTTTTTTGTAAAATCAGAGAGTGGGAAGTTCAAGGGAAGTCTCACTGGAATAAGCATTGGGACTGTGACTGAGACTCGAAAAATATGGAGGAGCTTTCAAGCATTGGGAGACATTGCTTTTGCCTATTCTTTTTACTCTCTCATTCTAGTTGATATCCAGGTATAATAATTGTTACTTCAATTTTTTTCGAAATCATATGTTTCAAAATCTCTACTTTATTGTGTGAGAAAACAATAAAAAAGCCAAGAAGGCCACACTCATGTTGTTTGTGTTGGATATGTAAAAACAGGACACACTCAAGTCCCCACCATCTGAGTCCAAAACAATGAAGAAGGCCACCCTAGTAAGTGTCTCAGTGACAACTCTTTTCTACATGCTCTGTGGCTGCTTCGGCTATGCTGCCTTCGGGGACCTCACCCCCGGAAACCTCCTCACTGGCTTCGGCTTCTACAACCCTTTCTGGCTCCTAGACATCGCCAACTTGGCCATTGTAGTCCACCTCGTCTGTGCATACCAAGTCTACTGCCAACCCCTCTTTGCCTTTGTCGAAAAAACAGCTGCGGAATGGTTCCCAAACAGTGAATTCATTAAAAAGGAGTACAAAATCAGAAATCCAATTCCCGGGTTCAGCCATTTCCGCCTCAACCTCCTCCGGTTGGTGTGGAGGACCCTTTTCGTGATCCTGACCATTGTGAGTGATATCGATGCTCATGCCATTTTTCAATGGTGTGGTGAGAATCCTTGGAGCTTTTGGGTTTGGGCTGTTGACCGTATATTTCCCAGTGGAAATTTACATTGTGCAGAAGAAAATACCAAAGTGGAGTGCTAGGTGGACATCTCTACAAATTCTCAGTGCTGCTTGTCTTGCTATTTCCATTGCTGCCGTGACTGGATCCTTTGCCGGACTTGTTGAAGATCTCAAGTCTTATAAGCCTTTCAAATCCAGTTATTGAGAAGGTATGTTTGATTTCGTCGGTAGCAGAGAGAGATTCCTAGAGCAAGAAAGGGATTGAACAAAATGGGATTTCAATTCTTGCTCATGTTCATAACAAGCTTGTTACTTCACAGTTTTATGTTGGTTTTTAATTTGTAGAACGAAAAGGGAAAAAAGGCTGGTCCAATTTATGAATGTATTTGAAATCCAAATATGAATGTCCAATTTCAGTTCCCAAATGTGTGTCCTTGTCTCTCTGTTTCTAGATGCAGATTGAAAAATCCTTTAGAAGATATGTTGAGTTGTTCTTGTTGGATAAAATGGGATTTTAATTATTAAATTAAAAAAACCATTTGGGAGTGAATTAAAATTGACTCCATTGCAATCACATGATATTTGGTTGAAGTTGGAAAGGTCTCACGTTGTTGATTAATATGGAAAATTAAGAATATATATTTCCTAAGTGTGACTAAGGAAATTGGGAAATGATTTTGTATCGAAATCATTAATTCCTAATGGTAAAGAGGTGTGTCTACTCAAAGGAGTATTGAACTTCTAAGTGGAAAAATCGTGTCTTGTCACAGCCGGTTTTCCGGAGGAGTTTGTTTGTTCAAGTTGCAATGGTTGGCCATTTAGTGGCGCCATTTCATCTTTAAGAGTCACCTCTTTTCTGTCTGGTTTTTCCGAAGAGTTTCCATCCTTTCCGAATGGTCACCTTGTGCGCTATAAATTAGATCATTTACATTTGTTTCGACACCGGAAAAAATTACAAAGCACGTACATTGAATTCATATTGAGTCTGAAAGAGAGTATTGCACAAATTTGCGTTCACCCGTTGAACAGATTGTAGTGCTACTTCCGTTCTTCGAAAATCGGGTAATCCTGGGAGGCAAACGTTCAAGAGACCCAAGAGCACCGGTGTGGGGGACGAATTTGCTTTAAGGATATAGTATTATTCATTAAAATACTAGCCTCGATTGCCCATTTCCGGACGCCTGAAATTGGTCCAGTAAGTTTCTAATCTTGTTTTTTTTTTGGTATGTTGCATATTTCCAGTGATAAACGAATCCCGTTTCCAACGGTTCTTGATAAAAAATTACTAAAAATCAATATTACCTTACATGTATCCATTCCCACTCAGATCACATAGGCCCCGTTCAGTTGCCAGGAAAGTACAGGAAAGGATGGGAAAATCAATTTTCCCATAACTTTCCTAGTGTTCAGTTGGCAGGAAAATTCTAGAACTTACCAATTTAAGTTTTCCTGCAGGAATTACTTTCCTGCAAAAGTGATCCTGCAAAAAACACAGGATTTTGCGTCGCGGGAAAAGGAAAATGAGTGAACACTCACAAAATTTTCCTAAAAGTTTCATTTTCCTGACAAATGAACAACTAAATCTTAATTTTTCTTGGAAAATTCTTTTGTCAAATGAACACTTACAGGAAAATAATTTTCTTTTTCTTTTACTTCACCTCACTTCACTTTTTCTGGGAACGAATTTCCCGCACAACTTTCTCGACAACTGAACGGAGCCATAGAGTTCAAAACATTTGGGAACTGAAAACCACCCGAAGCGCACATCAAGGGATATATCACTTTGGTTGAACGCTCTTAGTTACATGTTCAAAACATTCATATAACGTTACCAAGTGAATCTCATGAACACAGGGAATACCAGTCAAGGGGTGCCATTTCTACTATTACTAATTGGCTCTGTACGATTTTCATGTTGACTCTCGGTATGCTCATATCGACTCCCTCTGCGTCCACGTATTACCATTTGCACACTCAGACCTCAGCTTTTGATATTGTACATCCAACCCCATCTGCTATAGAGGTTGTTTGGACGTTACCTTGCATCTTTGAGAATGCTTCCATTACTTAGTTCCCAGTACTCCATTTTGTTGGTCAATTCGGTTATTGGTGAAAGAAACAGAATATGATGGAAGCAAGAAAATTATATCAAATTATCCAGGGAAGTGGGTATACAACACATTGCCGACTGGGTATATAATATACCCCATTAACTCATTGAAGTCCATCTCATGGGACTTCAATAAGCCCGACTGAGAGCATGTGAAAATAAAATATACCTTGGGGGCAACGACTTGAATATCCCCTATCGGTGTCCCCCGTGAATATTCTCCTATCAGTGTCCTCCTGTTGTGCCTTCTAGTGAGAATGATTATGATTATGCCTTCTGGTGATAATGTTATGCCATTTTGGGGGGACAACGTAAAAATAGCATAGCACTTTTTGGGGAACACCATAATGACATAACATATTGTTGTGCAATTTTTCAAAGTGTTATGCCAATTTTACAGTATCCCCCCAAAATTTAAAAATGGCATAATATTGTTATGCCATTTTTCAAAGTGTTATGCCACTTTTCACCCAAACAAGAGGGAGGATACCGTAGCATTATTCCAAGTACTATTGACATTACATCATTGTCCATTTGGTAGAGTATTTCTGTAGCTAACAAGTAACAACTATCGGGCTCTTTGGATAGATGTGGATTATAACGAAACGTAAGCACAAATGAAACGAAAATTCATAGCAAAAACAAGTGGTCAAAATTCTCCACTCCTAGCCACATATTTCATTTCCAGTCCCGTTGTCCATAGGGACCTCTATTGGAAAATCGGAGTCTCGCGCTTGGACTCACAACGAACAAGAACACTCAGGATCTTGGGATACTATCATCACAAAAAACAAATCAGAGAAAGAGGAACAGAAAAACAGAACACACAAATATACGAGATTCGTCAACTTGCCTACGTCTCCGGGAGCCACACTAGTCCACTATGAACGAAAGAAAATAAAAGATTACAAATCTTCCTGAAGGTCCTCTAGCTTAATTTTAGGATAATCATTCCTAATTTGATTCCCAAAAATTTGGGGAACCCAAATATTCCATTTCAATTAGCGGCGGCGAGAGGCGAGCAGAATCCCTACGCCATCCCCCGGCGACCTCCATCCCTCAACCCTCCCATCACCACATCGCCGATCAACTAGTCATTGTCACCGCTATTGTTGTACACCCTTAATCTGTTTTTCATCGCCGATTCGGGTCGCCATCAATTTGATCTGCTTGTCGCCTTCCTCCATGGAGCACTACAACAAAATTCAGTTATGACGACGCACAATAGTATATCGGCAAAGGCTTATTTGCGTCGGCAAAGGGTTTTGGCGACGCAAGTCCTTGCGTCGGCATGCTGTCGCCGTTGCTATGTCGATAATAGTATTTGTCGACGCAAACACCATTGTCGCCAAAAGGCAATAGATTTGGTGGCGCGCTCTGCGTCAGCGAAGATACAGCGAAAGCATGGTTAATGTGGCAAACGTATTACACCTTTGCCGACGTGTTTTGCGTCGCCAAAAGGGCTACTATTGGTGACACCAATTGTTGTGTCGCCGAAAGGTTACTTCATGAAAAATACAATTTTCTTGCACCTCCTGGGTTTTGAACCTAAGACATCCAATTACATAAGCCTTTACACACAAGGCTCTGACCAACTGCACTAGACACATTTTTCGTTATATGTTTGGAATAGCTAATATATATAGTATATATTTTAACATTAAAATAGCAATTAAAGTTGAATCAAACATGATTTTGAACCTTTAAACTAGGGGTGGCACGGGTCGGGCATGGCCCGCAACCCGACCGTGACCCGACCACGTCGGGTACAAAAAATACAAGTCCGCAACTGAACTGACTGATGCTATAGACCCGTCCGCGAGCCTATTTTTTTCGTCGGGTCAGGTCAGGTTGGTTGGTTTTAAGTGGCTCGGGTCAGATCGGGTCTGACCCCAGCGAGTAAAAGACGCACAGACCCAAAAATCCGAACTGAAACTCATTTTTTTAACAAAACCCAACCCGTACCCGACCAAAGCCTATGTTCAAAGCCACCCGAGACCCTTCGGGTCGGGTTGGTTGGGTTGCGGGTTTTTTGCACACCCGTACTTTAAACATTAAAATTAGCAATTTTGATAAACATGAAAATTGTAGCCCTTTATGTTATTGTTCGAACGCAATTTGAATTACCCCCAATCAGAGTTAATTTATTTAGTATTTCGGGCATAACTTTTAACTCATAATTGTGATTGAACTAATTCAAATTGGGTTTAAACAATAACACAAAGGGTTAACTTTCATACTTATCAAAATTCAAATAAGGTGAAACAATTTAAGTATTTTAGACCGAAAAAAAAGACTGGGTCTTCTCGAAACGATGTCGTTTTACATTATTATATTTTAATAATTTTCTTTTTGCGATTGTTAATTTCTTCTTCTCTCCGTCCCAATTAAAATGTCTACCACTGATTTTTGTTCATTTTCAAACCCAAAAAAAAAAAAATTTTGATATATTATTTTTTTACACCAAATTAAAGTGAAAATGCACAAAAATTCGTATGGGACATTTGAATTGGAATGAAGGGAGTAGATACTTATATATCTATGTATTAATTTTACAAGTTCACCAGATTTTTTTTTAATTTCATATCATTACATACTTGATCAGACGTAAAATATCATTCTAATAAAGAATCTACGTCCCGATGAAGGGGATTTCAAAATCGAATAGACCCAAAAATTTATAAGAATGATTAGCACAAGCCCTTTGTTCAGAAATAAATAAATTTAATGTGTACCTTTTAAATGTAGTGGTCTGCTATTTTTTTAAATGATCGATCTAAACTTTTAGCATTTAATGTCTTATCAATTATATCATTCTCACCAAAATTGATGATAATCAGATGTCAGCAACCATATGATCGTAACAAATTCGGTGGTTCCTGAAGCATATATTAAAGTCCTACAATGTACAACTTGAGAGCCGCTTGAACTATTTTTTTAAAATTGGAATTGTCTATCTTATAAATAAGAAAAATTAAACCATTTCTGCTAAGAATGAAGTAAATCCCTATCATTACATACTTGATTGAACGTAAAATTTCATTCTAATAATAAATCTGCGTCCTGATCGATGAAGGGGCTTTCAAAATCCGATAGACCCAAAAATATACAGGAATGATTAAAACACTAACCACAACAAAATGAATGGTATCGATCGCCGTGATTATGCTGCACTCATCTGGCTATTGTACATTATACTATAGCATAAGACATTGGTTTAGAAATAAGTAAATTGAATGTATAGATTCTAATGGCATGTAGTTGCTGGCTCATTTTTTTGAATGATTTAAACCGTTAGGATTTAACGTCTTATCAATTATATCATTCTCGCCAAAATCGGTGATAATTTGATCTCAGCAACTACATGATCATAACACATTCGATAGTTCCAAAGACATTAAAATGCTATAGTGCACAACTAGAGGGCCACTTGAGCTATTTTTTTGAATTAGAACCGTCTATCTTTTACATAAGAGGGACTAAATCATTCCTGCCAAAAATAAAGTAAATCTCTTATTGTTACATATTTGATCGAATGTAATATATCATTCTAATAATGAATTTTCGTACAGATGAAAAACTTTATACCCAACGGCGACATGCTTCACGCTGCCAATTGCTTGCGAACGTAAATTTGCCTTTTGGCAACACGATTTGCGTCGCCGAATGTGAAGACTGTTGGCGACATCAAAGTGTGTCGCCAATACATACCCAACGGCGACGCACGTCACGTCGCCGAATGTGAAGACTTTTGGCGACATCAAAATGTGTCGCCAATACATATCCAACAGCAACGCATTTTTGTTGTGTCGCCAATCCTTGTCGCTGAATGTGAAAATTATTGGCAACATCAAAGTTTGTCGCCAATACATACCCACCGGTGACGTATTTTTGGGCGTGTCGCCAATTTGTGTCGCCAAAAGTCAGATTTGTTGTAGTTGAGTATCAAGTGCTTCCAAATGTATAGAACAGAGAGAAGAGAAACTATTCAGTGCTTCCAAAGTTACCGTGTCTATATGTAACTTATTGGTCATGTTTTGTTGTAAATTTTTTTATGTGTTCAATAGTATTGTTGTGGTAAAAAATAACCTTTGGATTCAAATTAGGGGCTGTGTTTTTTCTGTTTTCATGATTTTCATATTTTTTTCATGTTTATTTTTGTTTTTCATGAATAAAGCATAGTGTACTCATGTTTTTCATGGTGTATTCATGAAAAACATGGCCGATTAATTTATTCATTTTTTCATGGTCGATTAAAAACATGGAGTATTCATGTTTTTCAATTAATTTATTATGTTTTTTTTATTAATTTATTTATTGTGTTTTCATGAATAAAATGGTGTATTCATATTTTTTAAATAAATCAAGAATTTCCATGAAATTGGTTGAACCATATTCATGTAAGTTTATAATATACTACAACTAATTTACCAAAATTCACAAAAATTAAGAATTTAAAAATTCATGAAATTAAGGAGAGAGAATGGTTTAGTTTATATCCATTAAAGATTTTAAAAATTGAAAATTCCCCCATTTCTATTCATTAATCAACCCATGATTTTAGGTGACTATAATTATTAGACTCCAACTAATTTAGGAAGGAAATATACGCCTACATATGAATATCTTATTAAAAGGGTAATATAGGTAATTCACCATCTAAAAGTATGAAAACAAAACTGTTCAAAAAGTGTCGGATGAAAACTTACAAAGAGTAGAACCCGAGGACTATTCTTTAAGCCTCCCCTTTTTTGTTACTACTATTACATATGGCAAGATTTTAGCTGGGTGCTACGAATTTGTTTAATTTTTTGCTACTTCGGAAAATTGTTCAATTTTTGTTTGTATGTGTATATTCTATGAGAACTGTATTTTTTCTTATGAGAGTTGTGTATTTTCTATGAGATTTGTGTATTTATCCATAAGAACTGTCTATAAGAACTATGAATTTTTCATGAGAACTGTGAATTTTCTATGAGAATTGTGTATTTTTTCTGAGAATTGTGTATTTTATATGAGAACTGTGTATTATACATGAGAATTGTCTATGAGAACTCTGTACATCCTACGGGAACAATGTATTTTTCTATAAAAATTGTGTATT
>BPLS01010804.1:0-27362 GCA_019656275.1 Rhododendron kiyosumense | reverse complement strand
GCAGATAAGGAGCAAACTCATTGTTGTCAATGGAGAGAGAGAGAGAGTTACCTGGGCTGTGGAGGTTAGGAGGTGTAAGACCTATGGATGTTTCCACCATTGTTGAAAGGCGTCGGGGAGTGTCTGCGTTAGGTAGCTTTTGAGGAGCCATGGAGTTTTCGGCTGTGGAGGCGTGAGGAGAGGGAGGCGGGAGGGAGGAGGGGCAAGATTAGGGCGTGATTTTTGGTCAAAAGGTAACCGGGGACAGGGGGTAAATGAGGGAGAGGAGGAGTTTTATATCAATGGCTGAGATTAAACCCATAGTATCCGACGGTTCAGAAACAATGGGAGTATGATGCTACCAAACCGCCTTGGGAGCATCATAGCCGGAGCCTCCTTTTGGGAAGAACAGGAAATTGGACGAGCGACGATGCTTCGAGTGGAAAAATCAAAATCATCTAATTCACTTCTTCTTTTGATGGCCAGCTAAATTCTCCTTCTAGGGTGTAGATGAAACTCGAACTCTGAGTAACCCTTTTATTTTTTGATTTAGGTTTTATTATTCGAATCACGGTTGTATAACTTTTTAGGATTTATTTATGATATTACTTCTTTCCAACAAATCTTGTGTATGAAATCCTAGGTTTTATGCACATTCGTACAACGATTTTAATTGTTTTGTGATAACTGGTTAGATGGATTATACTACGTAAGACGAGTCGTGCTGGTAAGACGATTCGTGCTAGGCGGAGGTAGTTCATGCCGATTGGTGATTCATAAATTATTTTTAGGAGATATTGCTAGGGCTTGCAATCCTACGGTATCCTGATTGATTCGAATAGTTGACTTGTAATCGAGACATATTTAGGTTACGAGGTGAAAGACTGGATTCGAAACCCTAGAACTTTTTTCCATCAATTCTTTTCCTGTTTTTCTATCATCTTTAATTTCAGTTCAATAGTTTTAAGAAACCAACAATCAATCAACCTTTTTCTTGGATTAATATAGAAATTAATTGAAATAACTGTAACTCGATCAGCCTTATAATCCCTGTGGAGCGATACTCAGAATACTTACTGCTGTTCATTTGAGTAGTAGTAATTGTTTTATTTTATTAATTATTTTTGGTACAGAAACGACCCGATCAAATTTTGGTGCCGTTGCCGGGGATTACAAGCACGGTTGCATTGTTTTAGTTGATTTTTATTTTAATTCCTAGTTTAGGTTATTTATTTATTTATTCCTCATATTTGTTTAATTGCATTCTTTCTTTGTAAGCATTGTATTGTGTTAGGCACAGAAATCGAGAAATTGTAGTGCACAAAAGCAAGAAGTAAGCGGCAACACTGTAGCTTAACAATAAATTCAATTGGCTTTTCATGGCGCTATGAGTTTTCTTATTGTTCTTGGTTTTAGTGCTTTGTTTTGTTTTTTTATTTTTATTTTTATTTTTATTTGAGTTAGGGACATTTTGCGTTATATGTTTGGTCGTCGATCATTGGACCCATTACTTGATAATTTTGACCAAGAGATCGAACGGACCTTTAGAGCTAATCGAGTAGCCTCTCGTAACACTTGGCCTTCACCCACTTCACTCATTACAATGACTGAAAGAATAGAGGCTAGGGATCCACCTGTGATCGGGGAGTACTTTCTCCCATCCGCTTACACCTCACCGTCATGCATAACATTGCCCACCACTGCCTCAACACAATTTGAAATCAAGTCCAGTTTGTTACAAACACTCCCATCATTCTATGGACTTGATAACGAGGACCCATATCAGCATTTAGGGGACTTTGAAGATATTTGCTCCACTGTTAAAATTCAGTACTTCACTGATAATGCCCTTAGGTTGAAGTTAGTCCCGTTCTCACTTAAAGATAAAGCTACATACTAGCTTAATACTTTGACACTGAATAGCATCACCTCTTGGGATCAAATGAAAAATGAGTTTTTGAAAAAGTACTTTTCCATAGGCTAAACAAAAGAAATTCGCCAAGAACTCACTAGTTTTATCAAAAAGAAGGCGAACAATATCACCAAGCATGGGAGAGACTTAATGATATCATTTGGAGTTGTCCACACCACCAAGTTCCTAAATGGCAGTTAGTCCAATGTTTCTACGATGGACTATGCGAACAACGTCGATATATGGTGGATACCTCATGTGGAGGCACATTTATGCTTAAGAACGAGAATCAGGGGTGGGACTTGTTTGGGCAGTTAACGGAGAATTCTCGACACCGAGCCTTATCATCTCGAACGAATAGGACAACTTCTACCTCTTTAAAACAGAGTGGCCTTTATGAGGTGGGCCGCTCTGATGATCTTTCCTATAAGGTAGATGCATTGACCCACAAGATTGACTCTCTTTTATCTTTAAGTCATGGTCCTTCACATTCTTCACCTCCTGTTGTTGTTACAGAGGTCTGTCAGTTGTGCTCAAGTCCATGCCATCAAATAAATGAGTGCCACATGGCATCACAATTTCCAGAATTTCTTCAAGAGCACGTGAATGCGGCCCAGGGTTTTGGTAGGCCAGCGAATGACCCATATTCTTATACTTACAACCCCGGCTGTAGAAGCATCCCAACTTTGGATGGCGACAGCCAGACCAAGGGCAACCCTTTGCCCAACCTTTAGGGCCTCAGTTTTCTAATACTTCTAACACATAGGCCTATTGTCCACCACCTGCACCACACCAATACCAACAACCTCCTACTCTTCTTGCATCCTCCCAAAGGACACCAACTTTTAAGGAGCAAATATTGAAGGCCATGGCTGAAATGAGAGCCGATTGCCAACAAATGAAAGCTGACTCCCAATTGCTTCACTCCCACTCTCAATCCATTGCCAAGATGGAAACCCAAATGGATCAGCTAGCTAATGCTCTTAACCATCGGGATGAGGGTAGATTACTGAGTCAACGAATGGCTAACCCACGAGGGATGCACCACATTGACAATTCGCAAGGTCACAAACAACTGAAATTAGTTGTCACCCTCAGAAATGGGAGAAGTAGAGACCCAACCGGAGGAGGTCAAAGCAAAAGAGAAAGTGTCTCCACCTATTGCTGAGAGGTCTAAAGTTGATAAGAGGTCTAAAGGGAAGGCGACCAACCCAGTGTCCACACTTGTTCCAGGGTCATCTGAGACCCTATCTTATATTCCTAAGGCACCTTTCTCGACTTGCCTTAATGCACCTTCCCCCTTTCGCAAGAAGGGGGCAAAACAAGAAGACATGATGGAGATGTTCAAACAAGTCAAAATCAACCTCCCTCTCTTAGAGGCAATTAGTCAAATTCCAGCTTATGCTAAATTTTTGAAAGACCTTTGTACCCAAAAGCGTAAGGCCAAGACACATGAGCATAAAGAGGTGCGTCTCACTGAGCAGGTGAGCTCCATTCTTACACGTAACACACCCATTAAGCAAAAGGATCTTGGTGTTCCTATTATTTCATGTGTTATTGGAGATCATATCATTGATAGAGCACTCCTCAATTTAGGGGCCAGTGTCAATTTGCTCCCATACTCGGTATATGAACAACTTGGGCTGGGAGAGTTGAAACCCACGTCGGTTACATTGCAATTAGCTGATAGATCCATTAAGGTGCCACGTGGTGTGATTGAGGATGTCCTTGTCAAGGTAGATAAGTTTTACTTTCCTGTCGATTTTATAGTCCTTGACATGGAACGAGTCCATAATCCCAACAAACAGATTCCTTTCATCCTTGGTTGACCTTTCTTGGCTACAGCCAATGTATCTATTCACTGTAGAACTGGAATGATGGAAGTATCATTTGGAAATATGAGGGTGCAATTGAATGTTTTCGATGCCAATCTCTATCCATGTAAAGAGAAAGACTGCTTCGCAGTCAGTGAGAGTGCCAATATGGTTGATAAGGTGCCTCTAGAAATTCGAGTTAAGGGTCCCATAGAAATGCCTCTTGTGCATGTAGGCTTAGATAGTGCTCTTGAAACGGGTCATGATTCTCTGAAATCGAAGGCTCGCATAGATGAACCTCCATGGAGTGACCCATACATTGAGCCTTGGCCCATACTTCTTAATCCTTCTGCTTCCCCTCTTATAGAGGGTGCACCGAGACAAGAGTGGAAACCACCACCATATGCATGCTTGGGCTCGGGTTATATTTTTTCTGGTGATTGATATTTAAAGGCTCTCATTTTGTCTAGCTGAAGACATTAAATTTAGCACTTTTTGGGAGGCAACCCAAGTGTCATTTATTGTTTAGTGTCGTCTTTGAGTTTTTATTTATTTATCTTTTTCTAGATTTGTTAGTGTTTTCTTTTTGAGTAATTTTTTTTCTTTTTATCTGCATTTGTGTGTGTGTGTGTGTGTTTCTTGGAGGATAATATTTGCAGGTTGTTTGATCCAAGTTTGGGGGTTTTCCCTCTCACCGTAGTTTACCCTGCTTAGTTCCTCCTATTCAAGGTGATATCTTTCCTCTCTTTTCTGTTTTTGTCCTATCTTTTCATTTTCATGCTTTCAATGCGGACATTGAATAGTTCAAGTTGGGAGGATGGATCACTTTGTTCTTTTTGCATAGTTAGAGCTTAAAAAAAATCTTAAAAAAATTGAAAAATAAAAAAATATAGTTAGATCTTTCTTGCATGGGACTTGGAATTTGCGAGGTATTTATTAGTTGCTTGAATTGAGGCATGTTGACATTGTTTGGGTATTTGGTGGACTGTTAGTTCTTTAAGCTATCTTGTTAATGCATGTAGCTATGGCACTTGCACCTCTGCAATTCACATTTATTTGGGCTTAGTTTGCTTGTGAGTGTCGTTTGAACGTTCTCAATGGCTAGATTAGTGGAGACTAATGTCCTAGTGAGCTTTCGAGCCTTATCTTTTATTGGAAGGGTGTCACGTAACTTCTTAGTATGTCAATGGAAAGAATATACTTGTTGATGGTCTCATTATTCTTGATTGCTGAGTGTTGGAACTTGAACGCATGATATATAATATCTCTTGGTTTTGGTTTGCCACATGGGTGTTGCACCCCTGGGAGAGGATTATAGGCATTTATTTTGATATTTGGGCCGGTTCGTTCCTTTATTTTCACATTTATCCCTTGCAAGCCACTTTGAGCCTTTTATACTTAGCCTTTTCTTGGTTAGCTCCACCTTCCATATTGTGTTTGGAGAAAGGCAAGAATGTAAAGGTAAAATTTGATCGGGTTGTGGGTGAATTTTTGTGCCTGAATTGGTGGTGTCCCTTTTAAAAAAAAAAAAAGAAATACTACAAAAGGAAAAAAAGAGAAGAAGAAGAAGCAGAAAGGGGCACCAATATATTTGAAAAGGAGGAATTGTACTTTATGGTTGAAAAATGTTGAAAGGTTAGAAGAAGAGATAAGGTGGAGTTGAAAAGAGAGAAGAAAATGGATGCACATTATTAAATTAGCCTTAAGTTCTTTGCCTATTCTCGGACACTTGATATTTTACCCTAACCTTGAAATATTTTTTCTTACCTAACATTACTACCGGCATTAAAGTCCTCTTTGATCCTTGGGGTGATGGGAAGTGGATTGATGGATGTGAGAGTGAGTTCCAATGCTTGGTGTTCTGTCCATGAGACCGTGTGTCCACCATATTAAACGTTCTTTTAGTGTCATAGTGTGCGAAGTGTTTTGCTTTCAATTACATAACTTCCAAACCGCACACTTGAGAGTTCATAATGCATCTTATTTCGACCGATTTTATTTGTGAGTGCATGATACTGTGAGAATTGAAGTCAAAGCTCGGTCCGGAGAGAACTTTGAGTGGCATGTCATTGGTGACTAAGTCCAAGTGTTCACACACACTAAATTAGGTGCCCTGATTTATATGCATGTCTTCATAGCATTTTGAACTGATGTTGCCTAATATACTTGTGCAATGACTTTGTGCCTTGGCTTGAGAGATTGATGAGTTACTTGCAGGTTATGAGTCTCGTGTAAGGGGATTCACAGTGTTTTGTGGGTGATCACTATTGAAAACCCTCACGAGATTTCACCCGTCCTACCGGGGCCGCCCGGGGGTTTAAAAAAACTATCTATTTTAATTTGTCTTCATTAGTTTTTCTATTCTTTTCTTTTCTAGGTACTAGCAAAGTGTAAGTTGGGGGGCATGATAAGTGCCGAAAAATTGATATTTTGGCTCTTCAAACTACACTTGTTAGTTGTTTATATTTGTTTCTTGATATTGATCTTGCTTTTATTTTGTTTATAAGTTACTCGAGCTCATTGCCCAAGATTTTGGATAAAAACGTTATTTGAAAGAACTGCGAGGTCGAAATACGGAATTACTCAAAACCGGAGTGTCAACTAATTAATACGCGAAGTTTGAAGGGCCTTTATGCGATTAGTTCATTAAAATCCTATATAAACAATGGGAACCTACTGCCTTTCGGCAGTCAGCTTTTGGGGAGAACAGGAAATTGGAAGAGCGATGATGCTTCGAGTGGAAAAATCAAAATCATCCGATTCACTTCTTCTTTTGATGGCCGGCTAAATCCTCCTTCTAGGTTGTAGATGAAACTCGAACTCTGAGTAACCCATTATGTTTTGATTTAGGTTTTATTATTTGAATCACGGTTGTATAACTTTTAAGGATTTATTTATGATATTACTTCTTTCCAGCAAATTTTGTGTATGAAATCCTAGGTTTTATGCACATTCGTTTAACGGTTTTAATTCTTTTGTGATAACTGGTTAGATGGATTATACTACGTAAAACGAGTCATGCTGGTAAGACGATTCGTGCTAGGCGGAGATAGTTCATGCCGATTGGTGATTCATAAATTATTTTTAGGAGATATTGCTAGGGCTTGCAATCCTACAGTATCCGGATTGATTCGAATAGTTGACCTGTAATCGAGATATATTTAAGTTACGAGGTGAAAGAGTGGATTCGAAACCCTAGAACTTTTTCCCATCAATTCTTTCCCTGCTTTTCTATCGTCTTTAATTTCAGTTCAATAGTTTTAAGAAACCAACAATCAATCAACCTTTTTCTCGGATTAATATAGAAATTAATTGATATAACTGTAACTCAGCCTTATAATCCCTGTGGAGCGATACTCGGAATACTTACCACTATTCATTTGAGTAGTAGTAATTGTTTCGTTTTATTAATTATTTTTGGTACGAAAACGACCCGATCAAATAGGGATTTTTTTTCCCTTAAAAAATCAGCACTTGAATATGAATAGAACTTGCATTTGGGCAATTCCCACTCTAGCATTAACACTCAAAATATCGAGGGACTGGAGGGAAGAGCAATAAGATAATTACAAGGAGAAACAAATTTCGGGTGCGTTTAAACAACATTGGTAAGATATTTGTATTGTTTCCCACATTGTAATTTTTAGAGCAATGTAGGTTTGTAACCAAGTGGGGCATTAGAGTAGTTAAATATTGGTGCAATTTCTCAATATCTATCTGGGGTTTATGTATTCTGAGTCATGTGGCTTATGGGTCGGTAGCAAATTTAATGCAAAGAAAGTAATTTGGCTCAGATGGAGACAACCTTGCACATATATACTAGAAATTGGCGACAAGAAACAATTAATTTTTGCTCATATGCTATTGAAGTCCCACTTAACATGCATGCAAGTCTTATAGTACATTTAATGAGAAAATTCTCAATTTTCTCATGCTTGAAACAAACTAAAAACACAAGAGGAACATAAACTTGGGGGAAAAAAATGCAGAAATTGAACAACAAACTAGCATGCGTAATGCGTACCCAAAGCAATATGCAGCATCACAAAGATGTAGTCTCGATAGATACCTTCAAGACCCACCAAACCGTAAGCACCTATGAGGGAAGAAGGAAAATTAGTTATTGAAGAAGTTTGATGTGAGAAGATAATCACTTACGGAATGTTTAACTTTGATCGAAGATGCATCAGCTTGAAAATTGGATTAGTTTGTGCACATAATTGAATATATGTAGAAAAATTCTATCGTATACACCAATTTTCAGTAAAAGAAAGGAGGAAAATGAGATGCATAGGATGTTCAATAACTTGCTTCATTGAAGTTACGAAAATGAGATTTGTTTATCCTGAATTGGAATGTGGCATTAGAGTTCCTACTTTGTTGTCAATTCACTATTGTTCAGAAAAATACTTAGTTAATTTATTGATTCTCAAGTTTGAATTAGAAATGGAAATCCAACGTTTTGTTTATAGTTGTAAACCACGTGAGAACTATTTGAATTGGCATAAAGGGAGCAAATTAACAAACCAATGTTTCACCGGCTGAGTGCAGAATTGTGGTGATTTTAGTGCCAAATGCAAGTTTTTTCCTCCAGTACGTAGTTATTGGAATGTAAAAGGAGTCATACCTGCACATGATCAAGCTGCAATACTAGCTCTCATTCCTCCGTGTACTCCAATTCCGAGAAGAGTGTTCTTGATGACATGCAACTGAGTAACAATTTCTTTGATATCCGGTCGATCTCTTGGTAGTTCTTCTGAACAAGCTATTCCCACTTTAAGAATTGAATTCAAACACTCCTGAACTTCGTGAATGCTAGCTGGGCTTTGATTTTGAGAGCTGTTGATGCTTGAGCTCTTCTCTCCCATCACTACTTGTTGAAACAATGTTGGATCAGCAATGTTTGCTACTTGTTCAGCCATAGCCATCTCAACAAAGTTGTGGAGAGTCAAACTACCCTCAAACATGGCATCTGTCGGTCTCTTCCCTGTGAACATCTCCAATAAGAGAATACCGAAACTATACATATCACCCGACGTTGATACTTCATTTCCCATGCCATACTCTACAATCCATCCATCATAAAGATAATAATATTGCAAATTTGCTTGATTAGCAGCCTCTCAAGGAATAGTAAAGAAACTTCAGCAAACAATTCCTAGATGGATACTCTTAATTTTATGTCTCGAATAAGACTACAAAGAGTTGTGTCAACTTCTTTGCTTTTTGTTAGATAACGAATAAGAACATTTGGTTCTGCCTTGCCATCTGAAATGCCTAATTTGAATCACGCCTTATTGGTTTGTTATGAATTTTTTGGTTAAATGTAAATTTCATTAAAAAGCCCGAACATAACGTACACCAAAACCAAGGGTTATACCCCAGCATACAACAAGGAACCCTTAATTACTAGAGCATCAAAACAAAGAGAGATAAATTTTCTTAGTAGCCATTACCTAACCATAAACTTATCAATTATGCTTATATTTGTTGTAGGTTTGTGGTACTCACGTAACAAATTAAGAATTAAAAAGTATCTACTTTATGCTAGGAATATATCCTAGCTCTACTCTAAAATAAAACAAAAAAACGTGGGTACAACCTGTAATCAAGAAAGCAGTAAGGATAAGAAGATATAATTGTTGGTTATTTATTTTTTAGGCTAATGTGTCTTGGCTATAACAAAGAAAGAAACTTACTCCATCTCCATTTCAAGAAACAATCTAGACACTTTCTGCTTAACTCAAAGTACTCTAATACTTTAAGCAAGATGATGCAGTGGGGAGTAAAACAAAAGAACCAGCAACTTTACTTCTATATATGTAGGGGATACCAGACTCAAAGGAGAAGTGAATTAAATCTAAAACCGAAGGAAGTGAAGGAGAACAGAAATACAAAATGAGTCTAAGGGATACATTTACCTGGAGCTGCATAACCGGATGACCCACATAAGCCAATAGAACTTGATTGATTTACAGAAGCAATACATGTCGCATCTACAAGGAATCTTACTAACCCAAAATCACCTACATGTCCAACCATTTCATCATCAAGAAGAACGTTGCTCGGTTTCAAGTCACAGTGAACTATTGGTTCTGAGCAATGGTGGTGAAGATAAAAAAGTGCAGAAGCAACATCAAACGCAATATTTAACCTCTTTAGAAGGTTTAAACTCTGCGACTTGTTGTGTGCATCATCTTCTTTCTCATTTGGATGCAACCACTCCTCTAGGCTCCCATTGACCATGAAATTGTAAACCAAAGCCTTGAACTCGTCACCTTTATAGTCAACACTTGAACATGCGGTGAGGACATGTACAAGATTCCGATGTCTGATGCTTCTTAAGGCCTTACACTCGGCAATGAAGCTCTTAGCAGCTCCCCGAGATTGAATGTTTAGTACCTTCACAGCGACTAGTTTTTCACCTTGATCAAGATCAAGAATTCCTTTGTACACCGAACCAAAACTACCCATGCCGATCAGATTGGCTGAAGAGAACCCATTGGTCGCTTTTAATAGACTCCGGTAAGACAACATAGGAAACGAGTGGCCAAAAAAGCTGAAAGAACGTACCTCTGTTTTTTTTTTAAACCAACGAAGATACACGAAGTATATCATTAAAAGTAGACATACAAGCCCAAAGGACAATGGGAGTACCAACTTCACGATGTGAGTAAATTTCTTCCTTGCAAATCCCTTGGATTGGCAATTGCGTAGTTTTAAATCAGGTATACCACCACAAAGCTTCTTGTTTCCCTCAATAGAAATAGCTGCCGCAATCTTAAATATGCCTCGTTTTGGTACTTCTCCATCAAAATCATTGAATGATATATTTAGTTTTTGTAAGAAATGAAAGCCCTCTAAATAGTCTGGGATTTTTCCCGAGAAATCATTCATAGATATGTCTAGATCCTCTAAGCCTCTCAATTGGCTCAAAGTTGATGGAAGGACTCCCCAAAACTTGTTGCCCTTCAAATTAAGAGATGCCAATTTCACACAACTACCAAGGCTACTTGGAATATTACCAACCAACATATTCACAGAAACATTTAATGTTTCAAGATTTTTTAAAACCCCGATTTCCATGGGGATGACACCAGTCAAGTTGTTATGAGATAGGTCTAGACAAAACAATGATGAGAGATTAACAACTCCTTTGGGTATGGTGCCACTAAGACTGTTCTTGGCGAGCGTAAGTTCCAGCAACATCTGGCATTTGCTCAAACTTGACGGGATGCTTCCCTGAAGATTATTTTCGGATAGATCTAGAGTTAGTAACAAGGATAAGTTTCCAAAAGAGGACGGGATGTCACCATAGAATCTATTACCTCCGAGAAACAATTCTTGCAAGTCTTGAAGCTTCCCAAAATCAGCAGGAATGTTACCTGTCAAATGGTTGTTCTCTGTTCCAAGTAGCTGCAAATTTACCAGATTCCCGATCCCTCTTGGGATGCTCCCATACAGGTTATTCTGCACCAAGATTATGACACTAAGACGAATGGAGAAATTAGTAATTGCTTCTGGAAACACGCCTCCAAAACCGTTGTTACCCAAGTCCAACGCATTCAACTTGGTGGCATTAATCAAAGAGGAGAGAAAACTCAAGTCATCTGCTTCCCCTGTTCCTAGACGATTATAACCAACACTAAACCACTGAAGATTACGCAGTTTATCCAAGGAAGGCATTTTCCCACTAAGGTTGTTGCTTCCCAGCCCAAGGTAATATAGATTGGTGGCATTAGATATTGAACTAGGAATGGATCCAGTCAACAAGTTTGATTCGACTCCAAGGAACTCGAGATTAGGAAGTGAAGTTCCTAGGTTCGAGGGAAGAATCCCTTGGATTTGGTTCCAGCTGATGTCGAAACCCGTAATGGAAGAGATATTAAATAACGAGGAAGGGATTGTACCAACAAACTTGTTCATTGCTAACGCAAAAATTTCCAAGTTTGTCAATCGGCCCAGATCATCAGGTATCTTCCCACCAATACTATTAAAGGGTATTATGAGGGTTGTTAGAGATGACAGATTACCAAGAGTTGGAGGCATACCTCCGGTTAGATTGTTTTTTCCAGCATACAATCCCTTGAGTTTTGATAGGCGACCGAGCTCCGTAGGAATTTTTCCCATTAGCCTGTTTGCACTAAATTCAAGGACAACAAGATTAGAGCAACAAGAGAGATTGGCTGGAATTTCACCGGTAACTAAATTATTATACAGTGACATGAATTTCAATCTGCGTAAGTTGCCGATTTGTTGGGGGATGTTACGGCTCAAGCTATTGTTTCTCAAGACTAAACTCATAAGGAAACTTAAATTTCCAATGTGAGGCGAAATGGACCCTATTAGTTTTGCATCATTAAGGATTAACCTTGTGACCCTCTGGTGTCGACGGCCACATGTTACACCAACCCATTGGCAAAAGTGGACAGATCCATTCCAAGAGCTCAATATCCCAATGGGATCGCTAGTGATCTCGGCCTTGAATGCTAGTAAAGCTAGTCGGTCGGTCTCGTTCCCGTAGTGCACAGGGTCGGGTACTGAACCCACAAGCAAGAGAAGAACAAAAAACATGAACATAAAAGGGGAAAATGAAGGCGGCGGTAACAGACCCATGTGTTGGAAAGGTCTGCAGTGGAGCGGATTTTGCTGCTTACTTTGTGTTGAATCTGAAAAAGAAGAAGAAGAGGCTGGTGCAAGGAAATTGGAAGTGAACGCTGAAGTTTTCTGGTGGAGTTGTTTGAATGGGATGTTGGGTTGAGCTAATTAAGCTTGCACCTACTTCTCCAAGTGGTGGAGCCCTGTGTTTTTTCCTTGCGTGTTCACCTATCAGAAATTGGGAGCTAATTAAGCTCGCACCTACTTCTCCAAGTGGTGGAGCCCTGTGTTTTTTCCTTGCGTGTTCACCTATCAGAAATTGATGGGGGGAAATTTTTAAAATTAAGAAAACAATTAAAAAAAACATGCCAAATGGGTCAGAGAGGCCCTGAAGAAAGTATGGCATGTGTGTTTGTGGGTCTATTTCTTGCCAACTTCGTTCAGGCTTAGGAAAGTATACAATCGGTCGTCTTGGACATTCATTCTTGACAATGATGATTTTCTCCAAATATTCTTCTTTTTATTTTTTTGAACAGCTCCAAACATTCTTCTTAAATTAGTTGTTATTATCACTCAAGCTTATAAAAACTTTTCCTAAAAAAAAAAAATCCACATAAAATAGACCGATTTGATGAAGTCTTGAGGAAATTTCTTAACTAATGTGGTGATTACTCTTATCTTTCCTTTAGTGCATGTTTCTAAGCCATTGACTCGGCCCTCTGAGTCTATCCACTTGGGCCAAGTCAGTCTTCGCTGAAATTGACACCAGCCATCGTATTCTCGAATTGAAGTCACGTTACGGATGCTTTCTTAAGTACTCACCCCATCCCAATTTTTCAGTCTTTTTGAGAGTCTGTGCTACTTTTTAATTGATTATATATATATATATATATTGAATCCGGTTTCTCGGCATTAGAAGAATGTGTGGTTCCTTCTAAACCGTTCATATTAACAACCAATGGTTCAGATTTGTTGAATCTTTTACAGGTAAAGTCTTTTATTACTGATACAAGATTGAAAACAAATTTGAACCATTAAAAACACTATTCGACGGTTGCGATCACTTAGATCGCACCTTTGCAGTCTAAACCTAGACTGCACACAAGCCAAATTCTTATATCTTATAACGAGCAAAGTCTATTTTCACCCCCTGTGGTTATCATTATGTGCGGATACCCCCCTCATGGTTTAAAACTGAGCACATAACCTATTTGTGGTTTTGAAAATGTGCGGATAGACCCTATGCCGTCATGTTTTCTATCTATATTAATGGAGGTGTATTTCGTATGCCTCTAGAATGTAATCTGAGTCATTCATAATGTATTAAATAAAGAATAGAGTTTCTCTGTAAAAAATCATCTCGATCAATAATCAATAAACCAATGATCTAATTTTTAGTAAATTCAAATTTGAAATTTTAATTTCATAACAAAATCAATTCGACCACGGGCTTTTAGTTTTTTGATTGACTTGAATTTTGGTATAGATGTAATACTCGTCAAAATTTATAATATCAACGGTTTGGATTTAATTTTTGGTATAAGGGATGGTGTGATTAGATTTAAAAAAAAAAAAAAAGAAGAATCAAGGGACATGATGAGGGTATGTCGGTCTTTTATTGCTGTGTCCGTTAATATGGATGGAAAACATGACGGCAGGGGGTCTATCCGCACATTTTCAAAACCACAGGTAAGTTATGTGCTTAGTTTTGAACCATGAGGGAAGTATCCGCACATGGCGATAACCACAGGAGGTCAAAGTGAATTTTGCTCTCTTATAATCTATAATGTTTTAGATGACTTTGAAATTTTTGTTTAATAGTATAAATCTAACCAATTTAAAATCAGGTTATTATGAAACGAGGGTTAAAAAATGGGGACGAAGAGAGTACATTGTTTGTGATCCCCATTAGGTGGTATGCATAGCGTTACAACAAATCTGCCTCCAAAATATTGTTGAGGTACTCGGGCAAGGTATATAACATCTCTTGGGGCAAATTCAACCAATATAACCCAAACGTATTTTGGCTATTTTAGGGAAATTTCCAACTCAGTGGGGTCAGGTGACCCCACTTGTCATAACGCAGTTAAACTGGTAAAGTTTTACTCCACTAACTTTGCTTATAGAGGAATTTTTTGGTGCCGGATGGGTATATCTTACGTGGTACCCACTCGGCACATTCGGCCGTCCAATACACTTTTGGATTGCTTGGATTAAAACATTTTCTCCCCTCCCTCCCTAACACCATCTCTCTCCTTTTTTCTCTCTCCAATTCCGAGCAGTCCAAAAACGCAATGCACGGCTTGGATGCGCCAAACGGACACCACTTGGTACCCACCCGACATTGAAAACATTTCCGTGCTTATAGGTATTACAATTTTCAATTGTTGATCGATTAAGTTGTGTTGTTCCCGGTGTTCCTTTGCACATATTGTGTGTCAGTTGTCTCCGTTGGGAATTAATATGAACTCGATTCAAGGTGATTCGTTTCTAAGTACGTTGGTGGACAATCTGCTGGTGGAAAGGAATAGCTAACTGAAAAGGAGGTGTGGGCAGCTGTGCGATCAATTGTTTGGAGAATGTGGAAATGCAGGAACGATGCCGTCTTTAACGATATAATGTGGAGACCGGATGAAGCTTGCACTACTGCTATTAGGCCCCGTTCAGTTGTCAGGAAAGTACAGGAAATGATGGGAAAATCAATTTTTCCATAACTTTCCTAGTGTTCAGTTGGCAGGAAAATTCTAGAACTTACCAATTTAAGTTTTCCTGCAGGAATTACTTTCCTGCAAAAGTAATTTTGCAAAAAACATAGGATTTTGCGTCACGGGAAAAGGAAAATGAGTGAACACTCACAAAATTTTCCCGAATGTTTCTTTTTCCTGACAAATGAACAACTAAACCTTAATTTTTCTTGCAAAATTCTTTTGTCAAATGAACACTCACAGGAAAATAATTTTCTTTTTCTTTTACTTCACCTCACTTCACTTTTTCTGGGAACCAATTTCTCACACAACTTTCTCGACAACTGAACGGAGCCTTAGGGAGGCAACCGAATTTCTGGTTGCTAATGAAGGTGGACGCAGACCAGTAGGAGCAGGTCGGGTAGCAGCTACAGAAGTTCAGATTCGATGGCGAAGACCCATGAATGGTTGGGTGAAAATTAATTTTGATGGTGGACTGGATAGTCGAATGAAATCGAGAGGTATTGGGATTTCAATTAGAGATTCATGTGGCAGATTCCGGGCGGCACAAGCAATTCATTTTGGGTATGCAAAAGGTACATATAGAAGGTGATTCTCAACAGGTGGTTAACATGATTCAAAGGATGGGTGACTTCATCACGTCGGTGAGCTTGTTAATTGTAGACGTGAACCGGTTGAAGCAAGAGTTTGTAGGAATGCAAGTAAGCTTTTTTCGAAGAGGTGGCAATTCGGTGGCACGCGCTGTGGCCAAGAATGTTTTTTTTTTTTTGATCGGCAAAAGAAAATTTTATTAAACTCGAAAAGGGTACATCAAGTAAAAGGGAAGGGAGAACCAGAAAGTTCAACCCAACCCTACAAAGATAAACAAAGACAAGGTAAATAAAAGGAAAAATACACCCAAATACTCCTAAATAATGAGACGTCGAGCACCTTCAAGATTTCTTTTAATATCTTCCACCGTATACACCTTGATCTCAAATTTGGCCTTGATCCATAAGCTGCCCTTGTTTTTGGTTAGCTCTATCACTTGGTTACGATCCGCAGCTTTGTTGTTGAAAATAGCATCATTCCTTGCAATTCAAATAGACCATAATGTTGCATAAAAGCAACATTCCCACATATGTTTTTCCAAATTTTTGAACCCAGATGAAAACCACCAGGAAGATAAATCCAACAAATTTGAATGAGCCACCCAAGTTAGGTTCCACCTATCTGCTATTTTTGTCCAAATGTATGTAGAAAATGGGCAAGAAAGAATCACATGTATTGGTGTTTCCAATTCCAGTGAACAAAATGGGCAAGCCAATGCTTGCTCATCCAATCTCACAATTATATTTCTACTGCTCAAAATTGTCCTCTTTGCAATCCTACTCTGACAAGCCAACCACGAATGTGGCCAAGAATGTTGTGAGAGGGAGTGAGGCCCATTCATGAAATCCCGACTTTTCCATCCACTTTGTGATGATCAGAGCCCCATACGACGTATTTGATTTTCATTATTTCCTGGTTTTAATAAAATCTCTTCTAAACTGTGGCAAAAAGAAAAAAAAAAAAAGTTGTCATCTCTAATTTAAAATTCGTACTGGAATTTTATGAATGTATAAAATTCGTATTAAGTCCACTAATTTAAAAAAAAAAATTGGTATTAAGTCCAAAAGTAGGTGCTTATTGGGCCATTTAGTCTAGCTTAGATTTTAGTTAACTTTACAGTCCACTAATTTAAAAGCGTTACGGTCTAAGGGCCATTTAGTCTAGCTTAGATTTTGGTATTAAGTCAAAGCTATTTGTCATAATTATGGAAAGAAAGAGAAATGGTGAAGAATTAGTGCGTCACATGTGTTGGAATCCAAAGACCATATATAGTCTCTACCAGGGGCGGATCTAAGTAAGGATCAGGTGGGTCACGTGACCCAGCTGAAATTATAGGAATAGTATTTTTTGAACCAAGGAAATAAGTAATATATATAAAAATACCCAACCCATGACAAGCCTTGCTGACTTGTGCAAGCGGAAAGGACGATGCCTTTTGTGCCATGGATCGCTGGTTCGATCCCCAGGAGCTTTCTTCAATATTTCTTTTTATTGTTGATGCTTAAACAGTTAAACGGATGAAAAAATTCTCTTAAAACATGTAGCTAATGATATTTGAAGCCCATCAAGAGCTTTTATCATAGTAGTACCACTATACCAACAATTCTGCCTATTTCTACAACACAAGTAAACATAATAAAGTACTATTCCATTTATTTTTTCTTAATATTTTTTAGTGTCCATTGTTTTTATTAAGGTTATGATCGATTGAGAGGTGACCCATCTGTACCAAATTTTTGGATCCGCCACTGGTCTCTACCATATACATGTAGGAGTTTTTGGGTGTCAAACGGGTACCACATGGGTGTGTGCACAGATTGTATGTGTGTGTAGACTTTCTGTCAACCAAATGACACCTCTACCTTTTCATGAAAATTACCACTAAACTCTTTTGTTAAACAACAGCACACCCAAATCTCAATGCACAGATGAAATATGTTTCACAATTGCGAATATTACAATTATGGTTTAGAGTTTTTTTTTCTTTTAATTTTGTTGGGTCTGGGAATTTTTAGCAAAATAAATTTTACCTCCTAGCTATTTCATTTCCTAAACAAAAATAAAAAAAATTCCTCCACTTTTTTTACAACAAATAATCAGCCTAAAGTCAAAAAAGTGAAACACATTTGTTGAGTTTATTACACTTGTACAAAGTACAAATTTCACGTAAATTACCTTATCTGTTAGTCTTTTGAGATAATACTCCCTCCGTCCCTTTTTTAGAGTCCTGTATTCCATTTTAGGCTGTCCCTTATGAAGTGTCCATTTTGTAAAGTTAGTAGGTAAAAGTTGGTGAATTTTCCATTTTGCCCCTAAAAGTAGATTCCATTTTGAAAAGTTGGTAAGTAAAAATGTAATGATGATGTTTTCATAGAGGGTAAAAAGAGAAAGTGGAGGTAAAAATTGATGTGAAAGGAGTAATGATGATGTCTTTTTAATAAGTTGAAATTACAAAATAGGACATTTAAAAAGGGACGAAAAGAGTATATAGTATAGATTTGATAGATGAGATTAAGTTATACACGGAGGGGCCATGTAAAACCCAATTGGCGCCAACCCAATAGCTGCATGCCCCCTCAACCCAATAGTTCCACTAACTACAGTTCACCCACAATATTATTGTCTATTGCAATTCCATTTATATATGCTCGGCCATCCATATTCACGTGCAATGAACGAAATATTGACGACAAGATAATGGTGGAGTACGTGTTAAAGCAATTTTACGTTGTATTTTTTTACTCTTAAATTAAAACAAAAATAATTGAATCGTTTGCCAGATAATATATGAGGTGACACTTCATAGAAGTGGGTATCACTTGTAAATGAAACAACCATATAACGCCAAGCTGTCAAATAACTCCCACTTTCCAAAAATTTCTACCGCACCACTTAACTCCACTCTTAATTTTAGGGGAGTGATAATATCAAAACTGTTTTTGTTTGTTGGGGTCTCAGAAAGTTTGGGCATGGTCTTTAATAATTTTTTCTATCTAGCTCTCTTCACTCATTACTCTAAAAAACCTTCCTCAAAACTCGCGTAAAAATATTTTGGGCCAGAAAGAACAAAAGTTCATCACAGAGATACCAAAAAAAATATATATATTCTAAAATAAATTATGGTTTTTGGTCACTTTTTGTTTTTTTAGTTAACTTGTCTTCTTAATTGACTCCATTCTCATTTTTTCACATTGTTGTTTAGCTCATTGATACAACACAAAAAGTAATTGTTTTCTCAACGCATGGCTCTACAGGACCTTTATTCAAAGACGATTAGGTAGGTTTGCCCATGCCGCCTCTTAATTCCGATTCGGTAATTATTTCCTCTAAACAATCATTAGACAAAATAAATTCGCTCGACATGGTCGTAGCATCAACTATACAATAAAAAAAGATTTATACTATAACAATTAGATATGGTCAATTTTCCGCCAAGCAAAAAGAAAAAAAGACATACGCTTACTTGTTGCCTTATCGAAGAAGATGCCGTGGAAAATTGTGTTTTTCTTTTTCTTTTTAACCGGAAAATATCAAGGAGTGTGGTGTCAAATTGGGAACCTTCTTGTCAAGTGCAATATTTTGTCCACCCTTCTTAAAACAGAGTGAACATTACCCTTCCTCTTTGTAGTTAACATGGTGTAGGTTCCACCTACAGCTGGCTCAGGCACAAGGCCCACAAGGCCTGGGCCTTGGGCATCCCGAAGATGCCCAATTTTTGGGGTACCCTAATTTTTATTATTATTTAGGTTGGGTAGGACTCTTTTTAAAAAATGCTCAGTCCAAGTTTCAAAAGTAAGGCCCAGTCTCTTGAACATTGATGATACTGAGGAAGTAGGACTTTCAACCTATAGAAGATTCTTTGCCTTCATTGTTTTCTTGAACTAACAATGTGGAACTATAGGTGGGAGGCTTTGTCTTGCAACTTGTTTGTCCGACACTAACAGAGCAAAGGCTCAATTGGCAAAGTGGATTTAATACTATAGTTTTGGCTTTCTCTGATTGCTTTTTTTTTTTCCATAAAAAATTGTCAAGTATTTAGGGCATCATTCTTAGAACAGGTTTTGGGCACCCAAATACCTTGAGTCAGCCCTGGTTCCACCCCTACAAGGCTACAATATATTTTTTGATAAGCATAACATCATCTTGTTGTGAGATCTACACCATTTTAACTAATAAAAATAGGGTAATATTCACAATCTTTTAACGAGGATGAACAAAATTAAATTCATTATTACCGGAGAAAACGAGGGTTTTCCGAAAATGGATTTTCTTTTTCGTTCATCGCACGTGAATATGGAAGGCCGAGCATATATAAAGGAATTGCAATAGACAATACTGTGGGTTAACTGTAGTTAATTAGTGGAGCTACAGTTAAGAGTCAAGGCATCAATTAATGAGAAGAGCTGAGTCAAGGCATCAATTAATGAGAAGAGCCAAGGTGGCATGCAGCTATTGGGTTGGCGCCAATTGGGTTTTACACGGCCCCACCGTGTATAACTTAATCTCTTGATAGATTCCTATATCAGTTGGTTTTATTGATTTTATACAAAATTCAGAGTTCACACAAATAATCTATTTGTTGCTGATAAAAAAAAAAGATAACCTTATTTATTGTCTTTTTGACAATCTAGTAAATAACCTATTTGTTGCAGATAAAAAAAGGATGGATTTTGTTAATGTGTGCTCCTAAGGCACATGATAAAACACTAGATAATGTTTATTAAATGAGGTTAATTAAACCCCACTATTGTAAAAAGTAGTGAAAGTAATTTGAATATTGGATAAACAGTAAAATTTAGTTTGGAGACCAAAATACCCCTTAATTTTTCCCTCCAGTCCATTTCATTTGTGTTCATACCTTTTTTATTTTGCCCTTTCACATTCTTGTCTTTTGACTAAGTAGTGACATTTTTCCTACCAAACATTGTAGAAACCCGACATGAGAAAGGATTTTGCTTCGCGTAACCAAAAAATGTAATTTTATGATTTGAAAAGCTTCTTAAAAAATGTCCCCGAAAATATGTACATGAAACTTGAAGGATTTTGTTTTGCGTAAACAAAAATAAAAACTGGCGATTTAATTGAATGAGTCATACCACTGTAAAGGGTGACGATTGTCTTTAAATTAGTCGATAAATTAACATGAGTTTTGCTTCAAATGGCGGGTTACAACTGTGTTTGGTAGAAAAAATATTACTATTACATAGATGCCAAAAGACAAGAAGGTGAAAGGACAAAATAAAAAAGGAGGGAACACAAATGAAATGGAGCGGAGGAAAAAATTAAGGGGTATTTTGGTCTCCAAAATAAATTTTACTCTTCATCCAATATTCAAATTACTTTCACTACTTTCTATAATAGTGTAGTTTAATTGACCTCATTTGATGAACCTTATCAAGTGCTTTATCATGTGCCTTATGGGTACACATTAACAAAACCCAAAAAAGATAACATTATTTATTGTCTTTTTGGCAGTCTAGTAAATATACGAAAACATTGTTACGTCAAAAAATTTACCTTCACATTTTTACAATAAGAAATTGGTCTACAGTTAAAAAATGAAACACATATGTTCACTCTTGTGGGATAATATAGAGTAGGGTTGTCCACAATCGGGTTTTCTTTGAACAAAAAAATCTTGAAATTGTTATAAAACTAATAGGAGCTAGGAAACAGCATCATGTACAAATGAACATATTTGGCTAATTCCTATGATTGGCAAGAAACCAATCAAAGAACACTCATATGGGACAAAGCCCACTTCAAGAGGCCGAAGCCCAACACCCTATGGATTTAAAAACCCAAATCATACATAATCAGCACAAAAAAGCAACAGACTTAAAAAGCCAAATCAGAAAAAACTCAACTCAATACATGGGCTAAGCCCAGTCCAAAAGAACTAAACCCAGCCCAAGACACCACTTCCTAACCTAGCGGCCCCACTACAGAAAAAAGCCTCTGCCGCCTGTCGCCAACCACCGAATCCCAGGCATCCACCACCACTAGCAACTAGGAAACAACATCATGTACAAATGAACATATTTGTCTAATTCCTATGATTGTCAATAAACCAATCAAAGATCACTCAAATGGGACAAAGCCCACTTCAAGAGGCTGAAACCCAACACCCTATGAATTTAAAAACTCAAATCATACATAATCAGCACAAAAAAACAACAGACTTAAAAGGCCAAATCAGAAAAAATTCAACTCAATACATGGGCCAAGCCCAGTCCAAAAGAACTAAACCCAACCCAAGAAACCACTTCCTAACCTAGCCCCACTACAGAAAAAAGCCTATGCCGCCTGTCGCCGACCACCGAAGCCCAGGCATCCACCACCACTAGCACCACCTTACCAGACCACAAAACCATAACCACAAGATTCCACAAGCAAAGATCTATGCCGCCATTCGGCCTAACAGCCGGAACCCCGTGGAATTTGCCAAGAAGCCACCATGAGCGGGTTTTGTTGGGTGCGCGTCGGGTTGGATCCTACCCGACTTTAGTCTGATTTTTGAAATGTGTACCTGAGACCGACCAAACCACTAATCGGGTTGGAGTTGTCGGGTTCGGTTGGGTCGTCGGTTTTGGGGGGGGAAAAAAAAAAAAACCTACATGTAGAAATTAGGAGAGAGATCGAGGAACCCATATTCAAGAACACATCACTTTCCATTTCAAAACATAACACTACAAGAAAAAACACTTTTGCCGACTAAAATAATAGTCACCAAATGGCTGTTTTTAGTCGCCAAAATCTTTCGGCGACTAAATTTTTGGTCGCCACTTTGGTCGGCGACACTTGGTCTGGGAAAGTTTTTGCCGACCAAAATTTTTTGTCGCCGAAAATTGTTTTTCCCGACAAAACATTTTTGTCGCGAAAAGTATTCGCGACTAACTTTGGTTCTCTCTTTTAAATTCTTTGATTTTTTGTGATCAAAGAAATCAAGAAAGAGTAGCAGCAGTCCCTTCGGAAAACCATATCGGCCCTGTCTTCGTCTAGTTCGGCATCTTTATGGATTTGAATCTATTTCTCTTGACAGTGAAGGTGTGGTCTTGAAAACATAAACATCCTATCTATGGCAGATTTGAAGAAACGTCCAATTAGATTGTTTAGACCCAATTTTCATGATTGATTTGGAGAAATATTTCATGATAATACATGTGTTAGAAAAATGGGTCGGATCAGATCGGACCCAACCCACATGGGTCGTCCACATGGGTTATGTGATTGAGTAGATTAGAAGGATAAAAAATAGAGGGATATGAGTATGGAGATGATAGGCTGCATTTTGCCCTCGCATTACCAAAAATGGAACCATGGCTTCTGCAGCTGCTTAAATGCCCGAAAGAAAAGATTTTGCTGGGCCTTGGAGGTCTGACCTGGGCCTTGTTTCTGTACAGGAAGACCTTTTTTTGCTGGGCCTAACACACAAGAGGTCATAACATTTTGGGGCCCTTATTTTTGGGCATTTTGGGGGCCCAAAACAGTAGCTTCCTTGGCTTCCCCTTTGAGTTGAGTGAATGAATGAATGATTAATTGATTACATTTCAGTGAAAAAGATGTATTTCTGTATTTCGTATAATTAATTAGGAGGTTATTATGCAACGGTTTCAAAATATAGAACCTTGTCGGGACAACTGTAATCTCTTATGTATGTTGACTATTTTGATGTTTTTTCATCGGACTGTTGAAATTAATAGGAGTACCTGATTTTTTTGTTTACTTTGTATTGTTATTGTTATCGAGCTTGAATACTTTTTGCATTTCTTGAAAACCCTTTTAAAAAATTCTAGAGCCGCCACTGAAGCACTGCCATGTGACGCTCGAAGAGACTCCATAACCACACTTTTACGCGGGACTAGGACAAAAGTACATGAACCTTACATGAATGTGTGGTAATGGAAATTTCTGAAGCACCACGTGATGGTGCTCAAAGAGCTTGAATAGTGTCCTGCCACAATAAGTTATTACAACACCTTCTAAACATTCTAGCTACAAATCCTGGCTAAATACTATCAACACAATGAAACCCATCTGGCATAATGTCATTGTAGCATTTTTCCAACAAGCAATCATACCCAAATTTTGATGGCTGCGAACTTCACAATAAAGGAATGGGAAATACTACAATACACACCTTTTATTTGGGTGTGTATTATATGCACCCTCAAAATGTTATGAATTATAGAGAAAATGTTACAAACCATATTGCGAAAATGTTACAAATCGTATAAAGGTTACGAGATACACCAAAATGTTATGAATTATAATGAAAATGTTACGAATCGTACTGCTGAAATGTTATGAATTCTAGAACAAAAGTAATGAAAGACACTAAAATGTTATGAATAATTTATAAAATAGATGCATATGGTACACCTTTTTAAGGAGTATGTATTGTAGACTTTCTCTAAATGAAAGGATGCTCTTCAGTCCACTGTTTGAAAGGAGTCAATCGTATAAAATGGATCAAACTTCCAGCAAGTTACTGGGGAGGATAATGACTTTATCGATAGATATGTTTTCTGAATTCATGGCCTCAACAATTGGGGAGGATAATGACTTTAATAAAGGTGTACATGTTGTAATCCTACACCCACCCATTACACTCAACAATTGTACCAGAAAGTCACTACCCTCACCAATAATTTGAGGAAAGTACTAACCATTTTATCCTTACCAATTAATACCTTAGAGCATCTACCTCTCTCTCTAATTCTCATTGAATGCTATAATAAAGAGCAAAACTCAAAAAAAATCCCCTCCATCGGCCTCAATTGAATTCTCGCTACTTTTCAAATGTTATAGTTTTTCTACCGTGCCTCATTTGATCCAACGAGTCACTATTCATCCATCTATTCAATATTTTTTACTATTAAAATGACATGAGAGCCTTAGTTTAAAATGATTATGGGATCCTATGTATCAAAAACTTGATTATGAGTGTCCTGGGAACAAATATTAATTATGACCATTTAGGATAAAATAATCAAAAAAAATAAGATTTTCGCACCGGTTCAATCGGATTAAAAATTGGATCACTTAATTTTTTTTTATACTTTTTATATATTAAAAAATGTGTTTAAAAAATTATGTGCCCTAATTTTCAATCCTTTTGAACGGTGCAAAAATCTTCTTCTTTTTTTTTTATCATATTATTCTCAAAGGTCATAATTAGTTTTTGTCTCTAAGTCTTTCATAATCAAGTTTCTACTCTACAGAGTCCTAAATAAAAAGTATATACTTAATTACGAGATTCCTGTAGACAAAAATTAATTATAATTCTTTAAAATAATATGATCAGAAAAATAAGATTTTCGCACTGGTTCAAATGGAATAAAAATTGGTGCATTTAATTTTTTAACCATATTTTTTAATATAAATGTAAAGAGCCTAAAAAATTAAGTGGTCCAATTTTCAATCTGCTTAAACCGGTGTAAAGATTTTATTTTTCTAATCATTTTATTCTAAAAGGTCATAATTAATATTTGTCTCTAAGACCCTCATAATCAAGTTTCTGCTCTATAGGACCTAAAAGAAAGAGCATATACTTAATTATGAGATCCTTATAGATAAAAATTAGTTATGACCCTTTAGAATAATATAATATAATCAAAAAAATAAGATGTTTACATCGGTTCAAAAGAATTAAAAAATAGAGCATTTAATTTTTTGAAATTGCTTGTGAACAGTTGTTCATCATTAAATAACGATAAAAAAATAAAATATAACTTTAAATTGAAAAGTAAAGTATAAAGAAAGAGTGGTTTATTATAATAAAGTTAGAATAAAGTGTCTGATGCAGTGTACTCTTAGTGAGTAGCTAAAATAGAAAGGTGACTTTTTAGATGTAATTTGATCCAAAATATGCTAAGTCTATGCGGATGCTCTTATTCTCGTTTTCTTATTATCGGATGTGCCGCACAACTTCTCCGATCCGCTCTTTGCTAATCCCGAATCCTTCAAGAAAACGTCTAGACAAACTTCCAATGACCTTTAAATCTTTCTTTCTTTTTTCTCTAGGTGGAAATCAAACCTACGAGTTCAAAACAAGCTGCTAACCGTTGTATCGCTTCCCAACTACTACTTCCTCCGTCCCAATTGTTTGCCGGTTCATAAAACGATAACTTAAAAATAATGCAATTTTTTTAAGAAAAAATTCAAACTTTTTCACAAATTAAAAATATTGGGTGTTCCACTTTTGTGGAAAAGGAAGTTTTTGAAAAAAAAGGCAATTTCAAGCTCAAAAATTATGTGTTTACGCAAATAATTTCCGACCAATATAGATCTTGTTTGATAAATTTCATTAATATCTTTTAAACAGTGGAAAAAAAATAAATATTTTTCATTTTCATTATATTTGAGTTTGAAATTATCTTCGTTTGAAAAAAAAGAACTTTTTTTAAAAGTGGAACACCCCCCGATATCTAGCAAAGTTGTTGAAAAACTTTTGAATTTTTTTTGTAAAAATTGTATTATTTTTAATATTTCATTTTGCTGACTGGACAAATATTTTGAGACGGAGGGAGTAATTCTCAGAGTATACAGAAGTCTTTACACCATCATCATTCGAAAAGCACTTCTCAAATCTCAGCACAATCAACCGCATCAATTTATCAAACAAGGAAAATTAACATTTTCCTTCTTTTCTCCGTCATCTACTAATTCTTTTCCCCTCTTACATCGATAACTTTTTCCTGGGGTAAATATCACTGAAATTCTATTTCCTTTTTCCATATTTTTTTTTCTTTAGTGGTGTGCTACACCCACTGTTCAGTTTTACTACTCAAAATTCATCGATCAACATCCCACCGTCCGCCTCGACAATCAATGGTCCGGCGATATTGAGAGCGGTGAGAGAATTGGTAAAAGATGAACGGTGGGCGTAGACTATATATATATATTTTTTTTTCAAAACTGAAACAAGTACTCCTATCCATGGAAGTAGATACTAGTCTATGCGGAAGAAGGAAAACAATCACGTAAGAGCAAGTACATCAGATTAGGAAAAAATTGAGCCAAAATTGTCGGTGAATAGTGCACATTTTTCTTTTTAACTACTCATATCTCTTTCAATACTACACCAATACTATTTATTTTACCTATTCCTTATTAAAATAATACTTTCTTTTTCTTTTTATTCTTTTCTTTTCACTCTTCTTCTTATTGTAGGAGAGAAAGAGAGGTTAGAAGAGAGAGAAAATAATATTAAATGTATAAATGGTGAATAGTTCTTCGGTAAATTTACCTAAGCACTAAGCACTATTACAAAATTTATTTACCTAACCTCAAAAGGGGCTATTGCTAACCTAGTGCAATGCTTATTTTGAGTTTTTGCTTAGGTAAAATACCTAAGAAGCTCTTTACCTAATTTAGTGTATAGCAAAAAATGCTGGTGAACAATACATTTTTTTCAGTTTACCTACTCACATCTCTTTCAACTCTACACTAATATTATCTATTTTACCTATTCTCTAATAAAATACTATTTCTTTTTCTTTTTCAAGCAAAGAACAGGGGAGAGAGGGGAAAAGTTTGAGAGAATAGTATTCAATGGTTTTGCTCATGAACAGTTGTTAGTTAAATATACCTATGCACTGTAGCTGGAGGTATTCTCCCCTTTGATTTACCTAATCTGCTGCATGATGGTTTTTTCACTTTGCATAGGTAAAATAACTAATTTTGGGTGTTACATAAGCTGATAAACTTGCTCTAAGAAGGAAAACACATGTATTACCGAAACTATCCCTCGGAAAACTC
>BPLS01010803.1:0-13224 GCA_019656275.1 Rhododendron kiyosumense | reverse complement strand
TATATACTTGTTCGTATTCAATATGTAAATAAATAAGAGAAGATTCACGAAGTGATCAAAATATGTGTGCTTATGATCGTGAGAGATAATACTCTGTCGAAAGCCATGCGTAAAGACATCAGTATTTTCAATTCTGGGATTTGTAATTTGTTTGTCAATTTACCTTTATCTCTGCATATGGTATCGGTGAGGATGAGATCGGGATTCCTTCCAGAGGAAAACTTCATGTGGTCATCAACAAAGGTAGGGTTGCGTGTTAAATCGCGTATGACCTTGCTCCAACGCTTGGCTTTGAGAACAGATTTGACGGGTAGTTTTGAAAGTATTTGGCTGGATATTCCGTCTGGAAAGGGATCCATAATTTGATAGGATTATTTCAATTCCGGAGCGTAGAAGAAGGATGCAGAGCGGGATTTACTTATGCAGGTGAAATTAGGAGAATGAAAGGGATAACAACTTTAGAAGTTCCTCTAAAGAATGCCAGAGAGAGCACAAAAGCGGTTCATACTTTATAGTACGTCTATATGGTGATTTAATCGTAAACGTAAAACGAAAAACGATAATTTTAACATCCGCCCAAAGAGTATTGGATAATAAACAAAGTGTGCATTAATGTCCGAGAAAAGTGTATGAATATTTGTGAAAATGTATTAATATTCGTAAAATGTGCATTGATATTCAAATATGTTTGAAATTATTAACATATTATCCTCCGCCTAATGGACAGAGATTAACATGACCGAACATAAAATAATACGCACGAAAATGACTTGATTCAAATTGAATTTATTGTGAGGTGGTCTGGTCACATCAAGCGGGAAAAAAAAACCCTTGTCACATCAACAGGGATGAGGTGGGCGGCGGTGGGCCTTTGGCGTGACTCGTAAGGGAGCTCCACGATTTCTTTAGTCATTTTCGGCCAATGAAAACGTACCAGGTGGAGATAAATATCTAATATCCGCGCGTATGATAACTTGATCGAGTTGTTATGGAGGTCTAAATAATACTACTACTTGTCCCATCTCATTTTCATAGCCTTATATTCTACGGAAAATTGGTCTAAAGTCCTTAATACGAGTCTAATTGGCGAGTTAGCCCACGTTAGGTTTGTATACGGTGTACAGTCCATTGATTTAACAATAATAGTGCCAAAGGTCCTGTAATGGACAAAAATACCCTAGAAATAAATGACCGTGCGCCTCTCTCTTTCTATCTCGCCGCGTGCCACCAACCAAGCACACAGCCTAGCCGGCTAGTTGGGTGAAAGTTTCAATAATGCCATAGTGTCATCATTTTCCTGAAACTCTATTCACATGTCAGGATTTCTGACAACATAGTGAACACATTCTCTGCTATAATAAAATTATAGATTTGGATAGATAACTAAATTTGTTGATTTTATTATGATTATATAGAGTACAAAATTCGCAAACATAATCTTATCTGTTGGTCTTTTTGAAAAAAGTATATAGTATAAATTTGGACAAATTACTATAATTGTTATTGTGATTATTCAAATAATAGATTTTGCAAAAATAACTTTACCTGTTAGTATGTTGGATAATACAAAGTACAAATGTTGGTAGATAATCATATTAACGGGTTATTACCATTATAAAAAGTAAAGAATTCGCAAAGATAACTTTATCTGTTAATCTTTTTGAAACGATATAGAGTATGGATTTGAATCAAAAACCACATCTGTTCGTTTATTATGATAATACAAATTATGTTATCTGTAATACATGGTATAAAATTTAGACAGATAATTAACAAAATAAAGATTGGAACTGATAACCATATCTGTTAGTTTTATTACAATTATACGGAGAACATATTTTGCAGATAACCTTATATGTTGGTCATTTTGAAATAATACAGAATATAAATTTGGACAAATAATCATACTATCTATACTTATTATCTCAAATATGGGTATTTGACCAAATCTATAAGTTTTAAATCGGTATTCTATAAGTTTGATTTTTTTTTCTTGAAGGAAATGCATTATTGTTAGTCCTCATTTTGCGAATTGGATAATCATATCTGTTGGTTTTAATTGTTGCTATTATACAGACTGCAAATATTTTGGAACATAACCTTATTTGTTGGTAGTTTTGGAATAATTCAACAAACAACCATATCTGGTTTATTGCAATTATTCAGAGTATAAATTTTGCAAATATAACATTATCTGTTGATATTTTTAGTATCATAAACAGTATAGATTTGGACAAATAACCACATATGTTGTTTTTGTTGTAGTTATACAGAGAACAAATTTTGCAAAAATAACATTATCTGTTGGTAATTTTGGTTTTAATGAGAATAGATGTGGACAGATAATGATAACTCTAAGTTTCTGGTAGAGATATTAACTTTGTTTGTTGGTTTTTTTTTTTTCAAGAAATTCAAAATAAATTAGCTAATAATATTTTTTGTTTCTTTATTTTTATAAGATACAGAAAATAAATTAACACATAAAAAACACACAGAAAATAAATTAACATATTATCCTCTGCCGAACTTAAAATAATACGCACGAAAATGACTTGATTCAAATTGAATTTATTGTGATATTCATTTTTTAAAGTAGAAAAGGACAAATCTAAACCGCTAGTCAAAGGAGGCGTGAGATACAGTCAGCTTCGATAGGTTTCGCAACGAAAAGTTATTGGGTGATCTTGGAGCACAACGTGTTTGTAAGGCTCAATATTAAATGCATGGATCCCACAAAAGAATGCGCTAAAAAAATTTGTTGGAGCACCACATGACGATTTCTAAGACTATTGAATAATTACTTCTTCGCAATCTTGTCACATCAAGCGGGAAAAAAAACCCCTTGACACATCAACAGGGATGAGGTGGGCCATTGGCGTGACTCATAAGGGAGGCCCCACGATTTCTTTAGTCATTTTCGGCCAATGAAAACGTACCAAGTGGAGATAATATCTAATATCCGCGTGTATGATAACTTGATCGAGTTGTTATGGAGGTCTAAATAATACTACTACTTTTTCCATCTCATTTTCATAGCCTTATATTCTACTCCTTTCGTATCATTTTCTTTCTACATTATTCATTTTGTCTTTTTATGTCTATTATCTATATCTTCCAATGTAAATTTTGAAAAATATGCAATATAAATCTTGTTTGATAGGTCTCGATTAGTTTTATTATACAATGTTTTCAAAATTATAAAAATATTATAAATTAAAAGATATAAGTAATTAAAAAATGACACAAAATTCAAAATTGAACAAAGAAAATGGGACGGAAGATGTATTCTAGAACGTTTCAATGTGTATGTTCACTCTCCAAAATTAAAAATACAAATTTGACTTTTATGCTTATGTTTAAATTGAAGTACTACCATCTATATCAATCAAATCACCTTTTGAGGGGGGATAATTGAAAAGTTAGACACGGTTTTACTATAATTATTATTTTTTAGGTACTTATTTTTTGTTTCACGAAACAAGTCATTCTCTCATAATATCGTTCTTAATTCAAAAAATAAGTATTCTTATTTAGTTAGTGGAACGGGGCGTTATATACTTTTTGATGAAATCATAGTACTTTTTAAAAAAGTTGGAATCTCCAAGTGAAACTGTTAAAGTGAGACCGAGGGAGTATGCTTCTGGATATAGACAATTCACAATTGAGCGGACTGATGTAGGATAATATTTATGAAGATTTCGTAAACTTACATTTACAATTTCTTAATCATTATATTGTTTCTAGGAAAGTTTCAGTAAGCTTAAAATATTACATTTCTCACATTGGAGTTGATTTTGTTTTCTATTATATTAGGAATCTTATCTCTTAGTCTATAAGAATTAGAATTTAGTTAGGGAAATTTCCATTCTTTTTACAGTGTCCAAGGCGTAGTACTGTTTACTAAAATAGAAAAAGGATTATTGAAATAAAAGCTGTTGGTGTTAATTTGTTATGGTATGGCCACACCCATGATCATTCTTGCTCCCTACATAACGTTTCAAGGCAATTTCTAGGCTATGTAATTCATTAATCAAACTAAATGAATATATAGTGATAATTGTCAGACTAAAATGGCAAATTACTAAAACCTTATCCCCTGAAATACTGTATATATTCTATGTTTTGGATCATTGATTAATTGTTAAATGAATATGTAATCCTTCTATCCGTACGTTGTTGCACTATTGTTTCTACATAATTATCGCACTCAAACGACATAAATATATACGATCCCTACAAGTTTCGTACCTCATATCATCTAATCTCGAAGACTCGATTAAACAGGTTGACGGCAAATTTGCGAAGAGCTGGTACCATAGAATATACACATGTTATAAGAACTAACAAGGAATGTTATCTCTAGATGAACTCCTTTGCTGCCTAGCTTGCAGCACAGGCAAATAGGTGTCTTTTCACTGTTGTAAATTAAATCTTAGTTAGTCCAAGTGCAGAGAGTTCCTGCAGTTGCATCACTATCGTTCATCTTTGCATTCAACGATTCAGATTTTATAAAACTTTTCCGGGGACAATTTTTTTTTTAATATCGGCCGTTAAAAATACTATCCGACAGTTGTGATCACTTGAATCGCAGCTTGTAGTCCAAGGCTGGACTACAGACAAGCCAAATTCATCTTGATTCCGAGATTAGTAATACCAACCGAGTAGGGAATTAAAGCTTCATTCAATATTATTTTAGAGGCTGCGTAATGTTCAGTATCAACAGTACTCATAAAAATATTCGTTTATTTAGTCGAACTTGTTCGATCAAATTAAGTCAGCAAGGCAAAGGCCTGGGGTGGTGAATCCCACAGAGCGGGCGGATGGATCACCCGTTATCCTTACTTTTCTCTTTGCTTTTTGCCCTCAACTCTCTGATAGCCTCACACAAGCGGCAATCCCGTGCGACTTGTACGTGATGTAAACAAATAAAAACAATGTATAAGAGACAAGAAAATTTTTAAAACATAAACATGAAAAGAAGTTGGCATAGATAGATCGATCTGTATTCTAGGTTGGAACTAATTGTGGAAAGATTTTGCAAATTGAGTTGCAATTGTGTCGAACACGAAATTGAGAATATAATAAATCAACGAGCGATAAATAAAAATAAGAACACAAGGATATACGTGGTTCCGTTCAAGTACAAAGCAAGAACGTACTTTACGGGAAAAAGAGCAAGAGTATTCACTATAAATGGAAAGAGAAACAAAGAGCCGGCTATACCCGTAACTCTACTTGAAGCACCAAACAGATATCTAGAGACAAATATCTGGTGGAACCCAAAAAGGGAGATACAAACCCTTGGTGGAACCCTAAGAGATGAACAAAATCCTAATATCTAAGCTCTTGAATAAAAGAACATAAACCTAGGAACCCCCAAGGTTCCTATTTATAGGAAAACACTAATGCCTTGTTCTCTTTAGAATTTAAAAACCATTTTTCAAAAAATTCCCCCTAGATTCTCCCTACTCCCAACTTTTCTCTCTCTATCTCTCTCCACTTATTATTCCTACTATTTTTCAAACACTAAACCAAACAAAGTATAAATAAACTGAATAGGAATATGAATCTTAGTCAATTTAGGAATTCTAGTCAATTTCCAACACAAACCAATCAATGAAAGACATGACAAGAAACGTGTGATGGCAGAATTAATTGTCAAACCATTTAACAATTTCAAAATACATTCAGCACAAATCTCTCAAACACTCTACCATACTTAAAATACATTATGGCCATAATCCAAAAAGTCAAAAAGCCAAAAAGCTGAAAATGAAAAGCTAAAAAGTAGACTCCCAAACACCCCCAAATTCGTGATGTGAATTTTTCTCCAGTTCTCTGAATTTTTTACAATAAATACAAAGAGTATAACTTGGAAATTAAATTTGAAGTGTCCAAATTTTCTATGAGCAAAATCTGACATTTTATTAGCAAATCTATAACCTAAAGAAAATTTGATTAGATTTTGAATAGAAATTCACATTTTGGACAGAACATGTTTAGCATAGAAAATCTATTACCTAAACAATATCAAAATTTTTCTTTAGGGTTTTGGCAGATTCAAACTCGAAATCAATGAAAATTCGACGAGCCGAGCTTCTCTAGATTTAGTTTGCACTCGAGCTTATTCATAAACCTTAACGAGCCAAAGACATTACTCCGTATGTATTTAAACTCTTATGCAGGTTTAGTGTTGCAATTAAGATTTTTATTATGTACATAAACAAGTTCATACATATATAAACTTATGGAAACGCATAGTCCATATATAAGCTTATATAGTACTTGTAAAAGTTTATATACGTAGGGTACAAAAAATTTTATTATCAAAATATATTGTTTATTCAGAGCGGTTCCGGAGACATATAATTAGACACCTAAAAAAATACCTCATAACTCCCGATCAAATTTTGATGATCTGAACTACTCAATATGATCAGAACGTGATTTTAAAGGTACTCGCGAGAAATCAACAAAAAAAATGACCAAAAAGGGTTTGATCTGAGTATTTTTTAGCTCAGATTTAATAAACGGTTCAATTAAAAATTATACAAAACAAGCATTTTCCGATCATATTTTTTGCTAATGGCACCATTAAAATCACATTCTGTACACATTGAACGGTTCGGATCATAACAATTTGATCGAAAACTATGAGATTGAGATTTGAGGTGTTTTTTTGGGTGTCTCTTGAATCGTCCGGTAATTTATTACATATACAAGATATACAATCTATAAATATTCAAGTTCATACATGAAATTCTAGTTATATGTATACATAATCCAAGTCTGCGAGCCTAATCGACTTTCAAGTTTGGTTCGTACTGAATCCAAAACGAGCATTTACCAAGTTGAACTTCTAACAAGCATTTACCAAAAGCAGCATTTACGAACTACTCGACCCTTTTGCAACCCTGCTTTTATCAAGTTCCATTTCTCCATCTCACTTGATCGAGTGCAATTTTGTTCACCCTCCTTAAAAGAAAGTGAACATTACCCTCTCTTTCATTAGTTAAAATGGTTATAGATCCCACCACAAAAGTGATGTCATGCTTACCATGCAATACGCTTTTTGGTAAGCATAACATCATTTTGTAGTGAAGTCCACATCATTTAAACCAATAAAAAGGAGGGTAATGTTCACCCTCTTAAGTGGAGGGTGAACAAAACTCAACTCCACTTGACCAGAGGTGAAACAAGAGTCCCCACGTGAGCAATTGCATGAAACCGCTCTGGGAGACTATCAATATTAATAACCTCAACCACAGCTGCCGTTTGGAGATTATAACGAAGTAGAGCCTGGTGATCATAAACCATCAAAACTTCCCAATCTTCGAGAAAACACACAATTTCAACATCCCTAATGTTTCGCCTGATTTGGTCTTTATTTATGGTGAAACTAAGAGTTTAAGACTCGGCAACACCATAATTTTTCATGACCCATATCTTGATTCGATCACCAAATGATGTATTCAAAAGGAAAATGCTACATACAAAGAAAAATGATCCTTAAAATACCCTTAAAAGATGATGTCATTGTATGTGACCCACCTATTCAACCAAACTCATTAAATCTTTTTTTGTTTTATTCCCGGGCCAGGCCCTCATGTGCTCTCTCTCTCTCCTCATCGTGTAAACCCTCCAAAAGGGAGGGGGACCATCTGACATATTTCATTTTGGCACTACATAGGTTCCAAAATACTTCCATTTTGGCACTAAACAGGGCTCCACGATGGCAAACTCTGGTATGTATCCACAGCAACTCCCACCACTCCCACCAGCAACCACCACCACCACCGGCGACCAACCCTTCACAACACCACAGCACGCGAAAAGCGCGACACCACCAACACGCGAAAATCGTGACGACAAATTCCATGGTCCCTTTCTCTCACTCTCTCTCTCTTTCTCTCTCTCTCTGTGGGTTGTCGATGACCCTGCAATTTTAGTAGATTCTACCTTAATTTCACTATAACTTGTTCAAATAAAAAAAGAAAGAAAAGGGTTTGGGAAATTGGGAATTTTTTGGTTCGAACCCTAATTATGTATTTCTGGTTCCATAGTTGACGATTATATATGAAAATTTTTGTCAAGAGCAATCTTCAAATGAATATCTTGGTAACTTTGCTATTGATCAAATTATCTTGGTACGCATCACTTGTGAAGATCAGCGATGTTCATTTTAAGAACACAAGGGGTACCTTGGGTTGAAATGTTGCGGTGCTTTATTGCAGCAGTGGAATCCCTTCTGAAGGCATTGAGTTGGCCGACATAGGTCTCACCCTCAGTCCCAATGCTCCGAAGAAGTTTCCTTTGTGACACGCAATGCTAAAACATTCAGCAGGGGAAGCAAAATCTCCCGGCTTGCCGATAGATTCTCATTCAATGGAACTGTGCAATGTTGGATACAATGATGCGTTGAACAGAGACTTGTTGCACTTTAAAACAAAGTGCCTATGTAGGAATGTTGTATTAAGAATTCCAGATTCCTTCTTACAAAGTGCCTTCTTACAAAGTGCCTGTGCTTGTTTCAAGTTGTTGCTCTTGGTCCACCAAATGGAATCTGCACTATATTAGTAGTGAACCAATGGGAAACATAGCAGTTTGGATATATTGGTAGTGAACCAAATGGAATCTGTCATTTGTTGCCTTTGTGGGTGTACTGCTCTCAATTGGCTTTGGCATGACTTATACTCTTTTTTCCCAAGTTAAGAGTTGTAAGTTGGCTTTGGCATGCTGATGTTATAAGTTCATTTATGTCCACACCAAAATTACCACCACATTTTGTTACTGTAAAAAGAAAAGAGACATGAATGCAAAATCTAAAAAAGAGAATGACAGGGCACAACATAATCAAAGTAGAATGGTAAGGCACAACAATTCATCTTCCCATAGAAATTGTTCTACATGTGTTGCCAACAAAAGGCATGTAAGTTTGCAAAAAAGTGCTATTTCTAGATGCTAGAGCAAACTAAAAGTCCCAAAAAACAAAAGACAAATCATTCTCATTTTGAACTTCCTCCATCTTAGGAGTGGTAACCAGAAAACATGCCAAAAAAAGGGGTATCTAGCATCTTGAATTTCAACGATCATAGAACTTGGAGTTCTTTGAACTTCAGGGGGTCGTATGGTGTTTAGCATATTGGTGAATCCCTGAATGCTTGTCTTCCAAGATGGAGAGAACTGGTATTGACCCTAATCAAAATAACAACTACAAATTAAATACCATCATAAGTATGTTAGAGTAAGTATAACATAGAGGAAAACATAAAAGGGAAGTACCTGAAATGGTTGCATGGCTTGATGTATACTGGGCTGACATGGAAAAAATCCTCCTTGAGGCATATTTGGTTGGAATGAAGAATTACCTTGTACAAGCGAACTTGACTGGTACATATGAAAGCTTTGGGAAATATTCGACTCAAATGGACTCATCCCACCGATATGTTGAGATTGTTGGGTAGAATAGTCCTACAAATGACATTATGAAAGTTCAAATCCTATCCAAGATTATATGGGGAAAAAAAAAGAAGATTCTTACATTTAGGTGCAAATAATCTTGGGTCGCAAGCCCCACATAGCCAATATTTTCATTTCCAACATCATTTTCCTGCAGAGTTAATCTAAAAGTTATCACACGCTATAAGATTTTATTCATCACATTAATAACTAAATAAAAATTGTTACCTCCTCTAAAGTTTTCTTAGCACTTGTTATTTTCTTCTTTGCTCCCCCTCTTTTATTCCGTTTAATTTCGAACATGCCTTTCTTCTGTTTAGTTGGTGGTCGTCCCTTCCTCCGCGCAATCAAGGAATCAACTACATTTGTGATCTCTTCAAAAATTTCTTGCCCTCCTTTTTCATATGAGATTGAACCAATGCTTCCACATACCACTTCAACTTCCTTAAACTCTCATTTCAGTCTTCGTACAATTTCCAACACTTTCTCATACATTTCCTCTGAATCTTGAGCTAACTCCACAAGCTCGAAGAACTCATTGCACATGTTGTCGTAACGGCGTGCTTCAGGTTTAGTAGCTGATTTGTCATAGCTAATTCAAACTTTAGTGTGACATCTTTTTACAATTTTGCTCCATCTTTTCAAGATATACTTTTCAGGTAACCGATCAATCCCCTTTTCTAGAAACACCATAATACAATGCTTGCACAGTATACCCCGAGACTCAAACAAGGGACAATTACAGTTAACTTCACTACCATTATCCTTAAAACAAACTTTGAAAATTACCCGCTTTTTCTTTTTTCCAAACAACACATCCTCTCGTACTTCATATTCAAAAAAAACCATCACCTGCCTTACTTAAATTCAAGTTACAATAAATCATCCCAACCAACTCATTTTGGACCTCCTTAAATTTGGCAAGAGTGTAAGCCCTTTGAAATTGTTCCTCCAATTCATATTCAGTGAAGCATGGGATGTAGGAGTTCAATGAACTAGAATCTGCCTCATTTTCTTTCTCCACCTTTTTTGCCAAAGCATTTTCATATTGCTCCACAAATTGTTTTAAGGTAGTCTTTGAGTTGATATAACCATCAAAGAATGAATTCATACCTTCACTCCGTTGTGTACTCGACATTCCTACCCAAAATATATCCTTTACGAATGCAGGCACCCATCGTTCCCTCTCATCAAACAAGCCAAGTAACCATTCATTATTTTCGAGTTTGTACTTATCAATGAAATGTCCCCAATCTTCTTCAAATTCTTCTTTCGTCCATGAATCATACACTACTTCCAGCATATCAATCGAGATGTCTTCATATTCATTGTACCCTTTCAATTTTTCAGGAATCTTGTTCAAGATATGCCATATACACCACTGATAGCATGTATTAGGGAAAACAATCTCTATGGCCTTCTTCATTGCTTTGTCTTGATCTGTAATTATTGCAAGAGGAGCGCATTCAGACATACACGTAAGCCAACAGTTGAATAGCCATGTAAACGTCTCTGTGTCTTCCTTGGAGATGAGTGCACAACCTAACAATGTAGATTGTCCATGGTGATTTACCCCAACGAAAGGAGCAAAAGGCATATCATATCTATTCACCAAGTAGGTAGTGTCAAAAGTAACCACATCACCAAACTCTTTGAATGCGGCTCTACTTCTTGCATCGGTCCATAATACATTCCGTAATCGACCCTCTTCATTCAAGTCTATTGAGTAAAAGAAGTTAGAATTATGAGCTTGCATTTTCTGAAAGTACTTCAACATTGCAGTTGCATCTCCTTCCCCGAGACGCAAACGGCGGATCTTTTCAACATGATTCCGACAATCCTTCTCTAAGTATGGCAGCTTCTCATGTTCCCCTCCTGCCTCAGACAAAAGAGAACCAAAATTCTTGTTCATTCTTATCCCAGCCGCATCGTTTATTTCAAGCCTCCTTTTCACATATTGGTTAAGGACCCTATTGGATTTGAAAAAACCAGATTTACTTGAACTCATCTCATGGTTATGGTCGAGTACAAAGGAACTCAACATCCAACTTCCATTGGAGCAAAGGACTGCATTAACTGCAGCTTTGCATTCCATTTTTGTTTGAGGTCGGAGCTTCACAGGATTGCTAGTCCTTATCCTTGGCTTTCCAGAACGGGTACACGCAAGTGTTACGTACTTAAACTCCTCATTAGCCCCTCTTTTCAAGTTCCTTCTGAACACTGCAAAACCACTTTGTCTGGCATATTTCGAGTAATATCCATACATCTCATCAACTGAATTAAATTCCATACCTACTTTAGGATCCTCAACTTTATCTTTATCTTCTTCATCAGGGTCCTCAACTTTCTCTTCTTCATTGCACGTTTTCTCTAAATCAACTTCAACTTCATCTTCTTTCCAATCTCGATCTGAATCGCTAGACATTTCTCTGTTTCTACATTGCAGCATAAACAATGATTCAGTCTCATAATCATCCATTTTTTAAATCTGAAAGATTCATAAACTTGATTCTCAAACTACATATTAAAAAAAATATGAGATCTTGTGTAGTGTGGGTCCTATTTGACCAGAATGAAAGGAAATATTTTATTTCATATGTTCAATAGGGGAAAATATGAAAGTTAGTGTGGTCTCTAGCTGTACAGGAGGGGAAAATAATAATCAATCTTCACCGAATGAACTAGAACAAGGCAAAGTAACTACTTTTTTGGTATCTTATTTTTTTACCTTTCGAAACATTTTATTTAGGGTTGATCATTGTTGTTTTTTTACTTTTGTGACTTTCGTCAATACGAATGATTAATTCAAAAAATATGATGCATATTTAACAATAATTCAAAAGAGATGAACAAAACACACAAATCGAAAATTACAAAAAAAAAAAAAAAAGTTAGGGATAATGGATCCCAGGCAAAGTAACTACAAAAAATTAAATGTATTGATACATACCAGAGTTTGCCGTCGTGGATCAAGAGATTTTTGATCAAGTCATGTGAGTTCAATAGGTAATTTAGAGTGGAATAAGGGCTGTTTTGGAGCCCTGTTTAGCGCCAAAATGGAAGTATTTTGGAACCTCTATAGCGCCAAAATGAAAAAGTCAGATGGTCCCCCCTCCCCTTTTGGAGGCTTTACATGAAGAGGAGAGAAAGAGAGAGCATGAGGGCCTGGCCCAGGAATAAAACAAAAAAAGATTTAATGAGTTTGGTTGAATAGGTGGGTCCCATATAACGACATCATCTTTTAAAGATATTTTAAGGGTCATTTTTCTTTGTATGTACCATTTTCCTTCTTTAGAGGAACTTCTAAAGTTGTGATCCCTTTCATTCTCCTAATTTCAACTGCATAAGTAAATCCCACTCTGCATCCTTCTTCTACGCTCCGGAATTGAAATAATCCTATCAAATTATGGATCCCTTTCCAGACGGAATATCCAGCCAAATACTTTCAAAACTACCCGTCAAATCTGTTCTTAGAGCCAAGCGTTGGAGCAAGATCATACGCGATTTAACACGCAACCCTACCTTTGTTGATGAGCACATGAAGTTTTCCTCTGGAAGGAATCCCAATCTCATCCTCACCGATACTATATGCAGAGATAAAGGTAAATTGACAGACAAATTACAAATCCCAGAATCGAAAATACTAATGTCTTTACGCATGGCTTTCGACAGAGTATTATCTCTCATGATCATAAGCACACATATTTTGATCACTTCATGAATCTTCTCTTATTTATTTACATATTGAATACGAACAAGTATATA
>BPLS01010802.1:0-17512 GCA_019656275.1 Rhododendron kiyosumense | reverse complement strand
TGCAAATCCTAAAGAAAAATCTGAAATGTGGAAGTTTTTTAAAAAAGAAAAAATTGTTGTTGATGGTGTTACATTGGAGAAAGCCAAACATTATTTATGTGGTAAATTGTTTGCTGGTAGTACAAACGATGGAATTACTCATTTGAAAAGGCACCATATGTCTTGTCTTAAAAAAATATGGAAATCAAGTAGACATTAGAACACAAATGCAATTAGGTAAAGACACTGAAGGAAAATTGGCATGTTTTAATTTTGACCAGTCAGTTGCTTGTCGGGAAGTCGTAGATTACATGGCTAGAGCAGAATTTCCTTTTACTTTTGTTGAAAGCCATGATTTTACTGGAATGGTGCAAAGAGGTTTAAATCCCCAATATTATGGTTTTTCTGCATCAACTGCTAAAAGAGATGTTATGAAACATTTTAAGCAAAATTGTGATAATTTGTTATCTTATTTTAAAAATTATTATGGAAAAATCTGTTTAACTTTTGATTTGTGGACTTCAAGATCCCATATGGGATTTTTATGCTTAACTGCATACTTTATTGATGAGCAATGAAGGTTGAACAAAAAAATAATATCTTTCAAAATGATTGAGACACCACACACTGGTCTTACTATTGCAAATGTTATTCATGAAGAATTGATTGCATGGGGTATTTCTAACAAGATATTTTCAACAACTTTAGATAACGCCACAAATAATGATGTAGTTGAAAAATCTTTAAAAGGATTGCTTGATGTTCCTGTTGGTTCAGTTCTATATGATGTCTTCCATGTGCGTTGTTGTGCTCATATTTTAAATTTAGTTGTACAAGATGGTTTAAGTTTGCTAGCTTTTTCTGTTGAAAAAATAAAAAATATCGTGCGCAATATTAGTTCTTCTGTTCACAGGTATGAACTCTATTTGAAGTGCTTAAAACATTATGGATTTAGAAAAAAGAATATTAATTTGGATATGCCTATTAGGTGGAATGCAACTTATGAACTTTTAAGATTTGTTGTTATGTACAAAAAAGTTGTACATTATTATACTTTGCAAATTTAAGGTGCTGCAAGAATTGAAACACCTACTGAACATGATTGGCTTGTTGCTGAAATTGTAAGAGATTTCTTTGAAGTTTTTGATAGTTCTACTAGAGTTTTTTGTTGTGTTTATACTTCTACGGTACCTCGTGTTATTATTCAATTAGTTAACATTTATCTAACTTTTCGAAAAATTTCTGCACTTGATCAATTTAAAGATGTATTAACTGTAATGAGATCAAAATTTGATAAGTATTTTAAAACTTTACCACTTATTTTTTGTTTTGCTATAGTCCTAGATCCTCGTTTGAAAATGGATGCATTGGAACAATGGTTGAGAGTACTGAATGACAATGAATCAGAAGTACTAGATACAATGATTTTGGCAAGGACTAAATTAGCTAATTTATTTGAGCACTACAAAACACAAGTGGGAGTTGTAGATAGGACACCAACAGTGCAAACCACGAGCCCGTCCACTTCAGCAATTGGAGGGGGGGGGCAATGTCATTGCTTAAAATTAGAAGAATGTCTCATACTTCTACTGTCAGTAGTGTTGAGCTCGAATTAACACGTTATCTTAACCAACCAGCTTTGGAAACTGATGATGATGAACCATTTGATTTATTATCTTGGTGGAGATCATAAGAGTCTAGGAACCCCGTACTAACTGTTATGGCTCGTGATATACTAACGGTTCCGGTTTCTATTGTTGCATCCGAAGCTGCTTTTAGTGCAGGTGGTCGAGTAATTTCTGAAAAGAGGGCCAGTTTAAGCCCAGACACCGTGGAAGCATTGATTTGCTTAAAAGATTGGCAATTAGCTGAGTGGAGATTGCAACAAGCTGAACAAGAAAGAGAACTTGCAGATTTAATGAGAGATCTCAAGATATCAAGACTGTCATTTATTGAAGAAAGCGATACCGAATCACTGGATTGACTGGTATGCTTTTCTGGAAATCCTTTTATTATCTACACATGCTCTATTTCCCCAATCAATTGGCTGGTTGACTGGTTGCTGTGTTGTTGTGCTTTTTTGGATTGACTGGTTGCTGTGTTTGGCTTTGGATTCTAGTTGTAAAGAAGCTGTGGTTATAACATTGATGTCCACTATGGATATGTTGATGAGCTTGGTGATGGAGATGGATTTGGTTACAATTTGAAGATAGGATCAGACCAACATGAACTGGCAAAACCTGTTGAGAAAATTCTCCGGGCTGCTTCGGAGATTGAGTATTTTTTTTGTTATGCCTATTTCTATTTTTATGGACTTTTGGATTGTGTTTCTCGACTTTGGTAATGTCTGGACATTGGACTTTTGTATTTAAGGACTTTTGAATTGTATTTCTATTGTAGAAGATTTTATTCAATTCTGGATTTTGTCTATTGTATTAATGTTGGACTTTGTATTCCATTCCAGACATGGATTGTGTTTCTCGACTTTGGTAATGTCTGGACATTGGACTTTTGTATTTAAGGACTTTTGAATTGTATTTCTGTTGTAGAAGATTTTATTCAATTCTGGATTTTGTCTATTGTATTAATGTTGGACTTTGTATTCCATTCCAGACAAAATTGTATTTCAGTTGCTTCGGAAATTGTATTTCTGTTTTTATTTTTGTTGGATTCCAAGCTTCCAGCGCAACAATTTATTCTAGCCCGTTGGCCCGCCCAGCTTTTGGCTCGTCAGCCCGCCAATTGAGCTAGCCCATGGGCTGGGCCTAGGCTTCAATTTATGGTAGGTAGCCTAGCCCGCCCGGCCCGCCAAAAAGAAAAAGCCCGAGCGGCCCGGCCCGGCCCGATGATGACCCTTAAATGGACACATGTAAAATACATGCACCATTAGTCACTCATTTTAATAGTTAAGATAGTGTTTTTATGTGTATTTTTTGTATGTATTACATAGAGTATATCTGTATATATAGTGTACATACATATAAAGTGTATGTTATATACTCTCATGTGCCACAAAATTTGTCTGTAGGCATGGGTAATTCGATATACATAGTGTAATTTGCGAAAAAGAAAGTTTGAATTTTTTTTAAAAAATGCATATTCTTTTAAAGTTCTAGGTTTGCAGGTCGGTAAAATTTTGTGGAATGGTATTTCCAATATATATACTGTATATATATATAGTCTAGTGCAAGTCCACATCATCTTACAGTCCATACCTCTTATTTTTCGATCAAATTTTGATGATTTGCACCGTTCAATATATTTAAAATGTGATTTTTAGGGTACCTTGGAGAAATCAACAAAAGAAAGATGATCGGGAAGAACTCGATCTAAGCAGTTTTTCAAAAATGCTGACAAAAACTATTTTATAAAAAATTGTACGAATCAAGTCCTTGATATTTTTTGAATTGATTTCTCGTGAGTACCATTAAAATCAAGTTTTAAACAACATTAAACAGTTCGGATCATCAAAATTTGATTGAAAAATAAATGGTGCAGACCGTAAGGGGTGTGGATAGGAACCGGATTGTGTGTGTGTGTGTGTGTGTGTGTGTGTGTGTGTGTGTGTTATATGTATGTAGTATATGCGTTGTAAAAATGCATAATGCAATATTATAGACTGTATATATTGGTTATGTATAATTGTTTTTGGGATCAGGTATAAGTTATATATTAAATCTTGAAATATTATCCATGAAAAGTAAGTTGGTCTGGTGGGGAGACGCATAGTGCGGTTATACGAGCTCCTGAGTTCGAAACACGGAATATGCAGGATACACGAAACAATTGCAATAGTAGTTTTGAGATTTTTTAAAATTAACTTTGCCGACCCAAAAGCTCATCGCCAAAAGATGTTACATTCTCCAATTTTAGAAACCCATTTGCTGACGCATTACCATTTGCCAACAAGTATTGCCAATGCAAATCCGCATCGCTGAAACTATACTTTTGCTGATGAATAAAAATTCACAGGTGCGAAACCCTTTCCCAACATATCAACGCCGATAGCTTGCTGACACAAAATTTTTTCGTCGGCGAAAGCCTTTGTCGACCCATATACACTCTTGCCGATGTACTTCGTTGTGTTGCCAAATTCACATTTTCTTGTAGTGTGTTTTTGAATCATTTCCTTCGTATGGCAACAAATTCCAACAAAATACACAAGAGATATTCACAACTACTTAAGCATGAACAAAAGAAGATATATTTGTGCAAATGCGGGAAATGAAAGCAAAAAGCATGGGATGCTTAGAAATGAATCTCCACTTTAGCGATGCACAACACCTGACTTGTCTTTTAAGCTCAACTTGTTCATCAAATTTCATGTATATGCATGTGATATAGATTCAAACACATAACCAAATTCGACGAGAGACATTACTCTTGCCATAATTAACACGATTGAGCATAATTAAAGTATTTAGCATGCAAAAACACTACTGATTGGAAGATTGCATGTACAACTTTATTTATTTTTGAATTTTCTCATTTAAAATTTTTTTTTCAAGCAAAACTCAAAACAAAAAGAAACAAATATTACAAACCTATCCCTTCCCCCAACTTAAAACGATGCTATGCCCTCATAGCATGAAGAACAAAAGAAAAGAGAGAGAAAAGAGAGGAAGAAACTAGCTATTGCACCTCCAAGGGGAATGTCAACCCCTAAATACCTAGACCAAGTTGGAGGATTTGATGCCAATGTCTCACTCTGGCCCGATTTGATGCTTCCAAGGCTCACTCATTCGGCTCTCGCATTTGGAATCATAACTAGTCACACGGGGTCATAGCCAAGACTTTGTCGGACTAACAACTATGACACTTAGCCGCACCCATGCTTACGGCTCTTGAACGCTTCATTCACCTCGGCTTTACGCCTAAACTACCAAGGTTGGTGTGGTAGAATGTTAACCCTATGGAAGACTTAAGAAAAACGACATTCCACAAAACAAATGACATTAGAATCACCGGCCCATATTATCCGGCTTTAAACCAAATGAAACAGAAAAAGATATAATCATAAAAGAAAATAAGATGACATGAAAAGTAAAAGAAAAACACCACCCAATCATCACGAGATCAAAATGAGTCATACTTTTCTTCCCATTCCCTACTGGTGGGGTCAGAAATGGGTGGCTATACTAGACCGTCAAGAGAGAGAGAGAGAGAGAGAGAGAGAGAGAGAGAGAGAGAGAGAGAGAGAGAGAGAAAATGTTCAACCACGCGATGGTTTCGAATAGTTATTATGCCATTAAGAGCTAATATAATGAATATAGCACCTCACCTCATGCTACACTCTTTGTCAAGAATTGAACTCGACCATGCTACAAGATAAGATACTTTGAGTAAAGCAATTGATGAATTCGTTTAAAAACCTTAAGTTTCACTAAGTGCATAGCCCAAACAAAATCAATTTTTAAGTTGTTGACAAAATCTAATCACCACATCAAAATCACCACTGGACTCCTGCCAGTTCTATCAGCACAAAATATCACTGGACCGCCCGTTAGATTTTATCATCGCAAAACATCACTGGACCACCCGCCAGGTTTTATCATCACAAAATATCACTGGACCACCTGCCAGGTTTTATGATCACAAAACATCTCTGGCCTATCCGACAAGTTATATCATCACAAAATATCACTGGATCACCTGCCATGTTTATCATCACAAAACATCTCTGGCATATCCGCTAGGTTTTATCAACACAAAACATCTCTGGATTACTCGCCAGGTTTTATCATCACAAAACATCACTAAACTACCCGCCAGGTTTTAAATCATCATTGGATAACCCACCAGTTTCAAGTCACATCACTGGACTACCCGCCAGTTTTAAATCACTTCACACAATCCGTCTGCAGGTGTCCTCTAACATCTCTTTCTCCCAAATAACCATTGCCTAGTAACGTCTAAGTGAAATCCTACTCGTAAACCACCCCATGTCCCTAGAGTCCAATCTAACACAATAAATCACGAGTCGGAGCAATATAATTGAAATAAATAGTAAGCATAGAAATCACGTAACTTTTTATGAATGGACCGCTGCCCTTAATCTTGTATGGCCAATAAGTTAATAATAATACAAGAAATCTTTGTAAGAAAAAGAAAAAGAATAAATAAATAAAACAAATAATTTTGTTCGATTACTAGTTAATCTAGGCTTAATTTAGTCTATTTATGAAATTAGATTGATTAATAAATACACTAAATGGATAAAAAATATTGGAATAATTAACATGACATTAATAAAAGTCCTAACGGTTCTACGCAGTGTGTTTGAGTATCAAAATTTGGGTTCGAAGGGTTGTGAGGTCATTTTAAATAAAGATATGGCCGTAAGCGAAATAATTAGGAAATAAATAATTTAATAAATAAAATATGTTGAGGTTAACAAGATTTTATCTAAGGAGTATAAGGAGTCTAAAAAAAATTATTTGGGCGTTAATAACATGGTTTATAAGGTCGCAAAGTTATTTTGATTGAAATCTTTGTAGAATAAATAATAAATAGATAATTAAATAAAAAAATTTGATATTAACAAGACATCATCTTTGAGGTGCGAGGAGTCTAGGAAAAATAGTTCGGGTGTCAGAAACGTGGTTTGGAAGGTTGCAAAATGGTTTTGAACCAATTTAATGAAAACTGAATGGAGTTTGCAGCTGCAAGGTTTGACCCGGTAAACCTTTCGGTTGGAACTTCCACCGCTATGTTTTCTCAGACCTTGCGGCACGCACCTCGTGGCTGCAAGGTTGAAACTGTTTTTTTTTTTTTGTTCGTTTGCTTTGGTTTCGATGCATGGGACTATGGGGGAACCATGGTAAGGCTTAAAAATACTTAAATATACGAATAGAAGAGTTGCATAGGATTATAATACCTTGGTTTGATCGAATTGGTTCAAGAATCGAAACTTTGTTTTTGGAGAAGACGACTTTGGGTTCTTTGATCGAGGGACCTTGGGTTGGGTTCGAATTGAGGCCTGCCTGGAGATGCTTTGGGATGGAGGAAGTGATCGGAATAGTTGAATTGAATTTCGGTTGAGCCTAGGCACAAAATTCACTTTTCTCTCTCTAGATACTCCATAGCTTGGAGCTTGAATTGGCTACTTTTTCTTCTCGTTTCTGACTAGGTGGAGTGTGGTGGTGGTAATGGTGTGCCCGTGGGTCAATGGGGTGGGGTATTTATAGGTGAATTTTGGAAGAGAATGATAAGATCGTTTTTAATGGCATTGAAGTTTTTGGGATTAGAATGGACGAGATGGGATTGAGTTTAAGGTCAGGGAGGATGTATGGGGAGGATAGGACTGAATTAAACTCGGATTTTTTTGGGTGGTGAATGAATTTTTTTTTTGATTTGTGTGGGGGAGGACGAATTTGGTTTCACTTGGAGGAAAAGGAAAGGAAGGAAGTAATGGCTGGAAAGAGAGGGACCTGTGGGAGAGAGAGAGAGGCTGCAGGAGGGAGGGAGAGAGATACGGGAAATGCATGCATGTGTTTACGAAAATATATATGTATAAAACTATATAGTTTTTTGCATGCAAAAATAAGACTTAATAATAATATTATTATTATTAATTTAAAAAATAGGGACAAAAATTCGGGTCGTTACAGCAAAAACAGTTTTTGCTGACAAATTTTTTTTTAGTAGAAATGAAGTGGTAAAATGATGAAACATTTTTGTTAGTGGAAACAAGATAGTAAAATGCATTAAGTTTTTAATATTTTTTTCGTTAGTAAAAACGAGGCCTGATTTGTGGGAGCCATTTGGACACAAGTCCCATATCGGTGGGAATCGTACATACAATGTACTATGGCATATGAAGCTAACTTTTGGGTCTCACACAGAAGATCCAAATCATTCCCTAATTTAAAAATAGTTTTTCAAATAGCCATGCAAAAACCAGATTAATTGAATATGTGTAAGAGATTGATGCAATTTTTCAACTTTTCATCCGGAGCTCAGGATCCTGAATTGTAATTCGAAACTTAGAATTTTAATTAACTACTTACACAAATTTAATTAAGCTGATGTTTTGTAAGTGTAACGCCCCGAATTTTAGGTACGTTAAATAGACAATTTTATTGAAAATTTAAATGGAGTTTGGCTCATTATTACATCATAACTCTCATGAGAGTACTTTTATTACACAAGGGAAGGGAATTAAGGTTCCTAACTACAGCTCCGCTTGCTCCTCCATCTGAGCTAGCTCTTCAGCTCCAAAGGCCTCCAAGGTGTACAGCACACCTCGATCATCTACAAAATCTGACACATTATACTAGCGTCGCCACCGATATAATATATCAGGATCATCAAAGGTAACACCATGAGTTACGAAAGCTCAATAGAGTAAACCCTACCCACTAACCCTTAACTTACAACAATAGACATAGTTTCTAACCAAAAGAGTTTAATATCAACACATTCTCATTATACAACACGTTGATGTCTATAGTTTTCCGAGTTTCTCCTACGCGATATGTCGTAGACCGTGTCTCTTTTTCATTTACCAATCGACATTTTCAAAACCTTTTTAACACACCCAACCTCGGTTCCGCCGCGCCAGGTTCCGAGTATCCTCATGATGGTTCCGCCGTGCCGGATTCTCATTGACACAGATTGCATTGACTCCTCTCCACGGATAACCAAGCCATACCTCACCATGGTTCCGCCGCTCCGGGTTCCCATGGGAACGCACACAAAACTCACACCACACAATGGGCTACCACGTCCGGCCACATTGCGGTTTCCAAAACATCACCCTTTTCAAACACCCATTTTCATTAACCACACCCTAGGTGTCATGTTTCTACTTTCTCGGTTCTCGTGTCTCATTTTCATGCATAGACTCCGTGGTAGGACTTTCCACACAAGTATTCATCATTCATTTTAAATCTTGAAACTAAACTAGCAAGATCATCCAACTCTATATTATTTAGCATGTTCAAATCACAACTTAAAGCATAACGCCACATGTATGGACGCCCTTGGAGTGAAAAATCACTTATGCTTTATCATGCATCTCAAACATTATAGGTAACTGATAACCTTATATACTTAGAGTTATAGTGCACGAATAATCTACTTTTCAAGATACAGTTCTATACTATACGTAGAGTTAGTAGACTAGGGACTCTACCTTTCTTCTTGGCGGTAGGGCGGCTATGAAAAGTATGTCAGTGGTTGGACGGAGTAACTTCCTACGGAACGCTTATGGTAGCTTCGAAAGAGAAAGATTTCTCTCGAAACTAAGTATTGACTATTACTACTACAACTTTTGGATCGAGAGGGTGGTCGGGTGGCGGTTTAGTAGCGGCCTTGGATTAGTTTCTTGAAGAATACAAGAAGAATTTCAAGAACAAGAAGAACAAAGGAAGAATACAAGTTTTTTCTAGAGAGAGAAGTTGCTAGGTGAAGGTGTGAGTTGAATGCTTGGACAGTGATGCTATTTATAGCAAAAGTCTTGGCTATTACCCAAAGGATAAAATTTTCCCTAACAATTATTATCCAATGAGTAAAGATTTTCCTAGAAAAATAATAGGCCAAAAGGTACAAGGTACTGGATTTCCAAATCAAATATCCTATTAAAGTAATCTAATTATGCACATGTCTCCTATTAAAAAAAACTAGATTTGTACTTAGAATATCTTAGGGAATGATTTAATAAATTAACCATAGTACTTGTTGGCAAGATTAGTGCTATTATCCAATGGGTAATTATTTCCCTTGCGGTTATTATCCAATGGTCAATGGAGGGGTGGAAGAATATCCAATAAACAATGCATATATGTACTAGCACATGTGTACCAAGTCAATTCTTTAGTCATCCAAATACATATATAATATATACATAGGTACTTATGTAATCTAAGGAGATCATCTTCCCATTAAATTAATCCAATTGGGTACAAAACCCCAATATAAAATAATATAGGAGTACTTAGGAAATCTTAGGTCTTAAATCCAATAAGTACATACACAATATAATATAGGTACATCATCACATGAGATTCTAGAAAATGATTTGTTTATTAAACCCTAGTACTTTGTTGAAAGACTTAACCTATTACCCAATGGATAATAAATTCCCTAGTATTTATTATCCGATGGACAAAAGTAATAAGAAAATTTTTATACTTAAATATTCAAAAATGTCCTTTTAATCAATTATAAAATTCTATTTTTCCTAGATATTAGTACTTGACCAAATCTATCAAGGACACTTTAATATAAAGAATAGGGTTTCTATTACCCAATGGATAAAAGTTTCCTTAACTTTTATCGTCCAATGGATAAAGAAGAAAAACAAAATAATAAAATAAATAAACAATTTCAAGTCTAGGGTTTTGATACATGTGTACAAATGCCCAACATTTAAATATGGAAGTGGTACCAAGTACCCTAATTAAATAATAGGTTAGGATTCTCCCTAGTAAAATAACAATAAAGTACCTTTAGAAATCTAGGGATTTAATTTACCCCAATATTTTAATGCATAAAAGAACATGAGAAATCAATACTTGAATATAAAACAAAGCCTTGTACCTTGTTGGAAGATAGGAGCTATTACCCAATGGGTAATAGTTTCCTAGCGGTTAATAACCAATGGATAATGGGAGGGTGGGAGAATATCTAATAAACATTGCATGGGTGTCCTTTGCTCATGTGCATATATGTAATATAATATTGGTACTAATCAACATATTTTAATAGGAGGCCTATTGTCTAATGGACAAAGATTACTCTAACATCTATTGACCAATGAATAAAGGCAAAAAGGTTCAAAGAGGTTCAAAAAGGTTCATCTAATAACTAGGTGAGTTGGTTGGAATCTAATTTGATTGGCCCCGAAGGACTAGAATCTAATTACGACGGATTACTTAAAGTAAAAATAAGTAATTCAAATAAAATTTAAATATTTAACGAAATTTTTACTGACTGAAAAATCAGGGTTGTTACAATAAGAATACTCAAAATATTATTACGTTACACTTTAGATTTGCAAGTATAATCCAGAACCCATTAAAATTTAAATTAGTCTTAGGTCCATTATGTGAACTTCATAAGCTCACATATTAATTTTGTAAGCTCACACAGGTGTGAACCATCAATGAAACCAAGGAGGTGCTATCCTCGGAGATAAGGAAAGAGCTGATTTTTCCAATACAAGAAGTTGTTATTTGTAAGTTTAATGGAGAGAAAATGGTGGGCATTTGAAAAGGGCAGTAAAAGGAAGTGAGTTTGCTGAAGTGGTTTTTGAAGTAACAGATAAAGAGGTTTGAGAAGAGGATGAAGAAGTAGACATGGCTGAGTAGCTCTGATACCAAGTTAAACTTTGATTCTAGAATGGTATTTTGGATGCGTGCCACAAACTGTGGGTGAACTTTCAATATATAGATGAGGTTGTTACAAGAGTGATTCAAACCCAAACAATGATAAACCCAAAGCTAAGATATAACAGAATTCAAGATATACATGAATAGGATAATGTTTATCTAATAGTAGTTTAAGTATTTTCATAGGGTTTAGGGTTTTATGCACTTTCATAGGGTACCCTAGGATTTAGGTTGTGTGGACTTGTGGCCGGCTTTACAAAACCCTTAGGTAGACTTGTGGACTTATGAAATGTTTATAGTGGATTTATCACTAAATCTCCCAAAAATTAACCACCTGGGTTTCAACTTTCAATCCCACACACCTGCTGGATTCTGGTTTTGGCATCAAATTTGTAGAATCCGACGAGATGTTGCAGATTTTGGCCAACTTTTTGGCGCTTTCAAGTAACTCCCCCATCGTCCATTTTCTCGTAGAATTAGTTGGGTTGATGATGTGGATAAAAAAAGAAGAAAAAATTGGGTTGATAGGTGTGGCAATTATAACTCTAGTCATTTGGGGATGAATATATCCATCAAATAATCATTTTACAACCAGAAACAATTACACAAACTCACTTACATTCATATTGGGGTCATGTGCACTATATTTCTAGTGTGTGTAGGACTCACCAAAAGATGTGAGAGTGTGTGTATAAAGTGTTTGTGGTTGAATAATAATTGATCCATCAAATTCATTTTTCATTCTCATTTCCGGCTTGTTATTATAAACTTAATTATTTTCTTTGTTTTGTGTGTTTTATTTGTCTTTTTTTATTTTTGTTAGATTTGTGTCATATTTTTTAGATTAATCATCCGTTTTGACATGAGAAGTCTAAAAAGTATAAATTTGTGACCAAAAGCAAAAAAAAGGAGTAAAGATGAAAAAAAAGAATCAATTAAATAGCTGTTTTATTTGTCTAAAGTGCCGTATTATTTGAATTTTTTCAATATATTCGGTCTATATTTTTCGTTTTCCAATTCGTCTGGTCGAGACGAACGATTAACCCCAAAATTACGACGAAAAACTAAACAAAAGGTTATGAAAAGTAACAAATAATATGAAAATAAGTCTCAACTTATAAGTTTACAAGAATGCAACCGGATCCCCATTGGAGCCCTGATTTCATCGAGGGATGGAAAATGATTATCAATTTCTTCATTGGACTTGCTCTTACACACCCACACTCACAACGGGTGTGAGCTCTACACACTAGATGTCTAGATTAATGTCAGCCTGAACATTTGGGTTACCCGAGCTCAAGTTTGGTTGTCCATGTACTATTAGGTCATAAAAATAAAAGACATACAAAAAATTAAAGTAAGATTACATTGTGCTTTTAGCTTAAATTGCATCAGAAATCAAATTCAAAATCAAAATGTAACCACAGTTATTGTGTTATATGATTAACACGATCAATTAAAAGAAAATAATTTCTCTTTGCATTTTTTGAAACAAGTTCTTCGATTAAATCATTGTGCTTTAACTTATCCAAATACTCATTGTCAATTAACCTCGTGGCCAATTCAATTGACATGGTAGTCCTAAAATAAGTTATTATAACTTCAAATTTCAAAGCTTATCTCCGCCGAAGCAACTGTGACCGATATAGTTAACAAATTCAATAAACAACACATACCATATTTCTAATAACTGTTCTATGTGCAGCAACTATGCATACTAACTTTATGAAATCAAGGTTGTCAATCGATTTGTTACAGTATTTTTCTTGGCAATATTGATTTCAAATGTCGATCTCCTTGTTTTCTTTACAATTCAAAAAGAATTTTTCAAAAAATTCTCCTTAGATTCCTCCTACTTCTAACATTTCTCTCTCTATTTCTCTCCACTTATTACCCATACTATTTTTTTAAAAAATTTTCAAATACCAATCCAAACAAAGCATAAATTTTTGAAATAACTCATCTTCATAAATAGGATGGTGTTGTTTGGATTCAAGAAACATTCTACTTTTTTTGGACGGAAATTATACATACTTCTGATTTTTTTTGTTGAATTTATATTTATTTTGCTGATATTTTTGTTTGTTGGTTGGCCAAGCCTGCCAATTTTGCGAGGCTTACCCCTGGCCGGTCCGCACTGAATGTGCATGGTATACGTGGAGCTCATACTCTTGTAATTGTGGGTGTCTACTTGGATTGTGTGAATGCATGTGATTCTGGCATTTTTTCCAACAATCAACACAAACCAACCCACCGGAGGCCCGCTCGTATTAATAAGAACTCGCGCCAGGGAAATGTTCTTCAGTAGCCACCATTTTATTTTCGGGCTCAAAAAGAATTGACGATGGCGCGTTGCGAACCTTTTAGTGGTCGAAAAGAATTGACGATGGCGGAAAAGAGAACGGAACCCGACGAGTCGATGACCGACGCCACCGTCAAACCCTCTCCTCCGGTCGTTGGTTTCTTCTACCAGAAAAACATCAACGCCTTCGTCTTCTCACCAATCCCCTCCAACTTCCCTCCCGGCGCCTCCACCGGCCACCTCCGACAAACCCATCTCAAGCCCTACCGCAGCGAAATACAACGTAACACCGTCGGTCTAATCAACTCTTCTAATGGCCTTATCCTACTCTACTGGACAAAGCCCACCCCACGCTACCTCGTTCACAACCCAATCACGCACGATAAGTTCCACGTCAGATTGGCTTTCAATTTTCGATCTGTTTCCCTACGTTTTCTGGTGTTCGGTTTCGCTTTTGATCCATATCGTGACGATCCCTGCTTTACTATCGTTCAAGTGTCTGATATTGTTGGCCCGATGCCTATACGGGTTTGTTCCTACACTTGTTCTTCTTCCTTGCGCTCGCGTCGATCTGCTTCTTGGGTGACAACCCATCATGCGCTCCCCAAGTTTGTTCGAGACAAGTACTTCGCGTTGTCTGGTCCTTCCGTGTTTTACAGAGGTGCTTTACATTGGTTGTTGGAACGTTCTGGCGTCGTTGCATACAATTTTAGTACCAAATCGGTTTCCTTCTCGTTGGTGACCATTCCAGGCGATGAGAAATACGTGGATGGGAATGGGGTGTGCAGTTGTGTTAAGAAGATGAAGAATGCTGGGTTGTATTCAAATGGCTGTTGCAGTTGCAGGTACTTGGGGGAATCTGGAGACAAGCTTGTATATGTTCGGGTCACTGATAATTCAAGATTGACAATGTGGACTCTCACCGATTATTTCGATGGTGTGTGGTTGCCCACTGGTGACATTGTTGTTGATAAGTTGCCCAGGTCTCTTTATTTGGGACGTATGTTGGCATTTGATAGGACGGAGCCTCGTCTCTTGTACCTCGTGTTGGGAAGGGACATTTTCTCATATAGTTGCATTAGTGGGGAGCTTAAGGAGCTCTGCAAAATCGTTAAAGAATACGGAGGAAGAGAGAATTGCCTTGGGGTCATAATTCCTTATGAACTTCAGAATATTACCCCGTCTATTCCCAAAGTTAAATCAAAGAAAAAAAGTAAGTCGAATCAGACTTATTGTGTTCTAATAATCAGCATTAATTTGTATTTGTTGCTCAAGCTTCCCTTTCCCTCCATGGTTAAGACTATGTTGGCCCATCAAAATGTCTTCCTGTCTTCCCCTTTTATCATTATATAAGTGATGTAACCATGTGCAAGAATAATAGTTGTGTCTAATTTTTCCCTCTCTCTCTCTCTCTCTCTCTCTCTCATACAGACAAGGGTTCCCGTTATTTTGCATACCTCTTTTGCGCTCTCAAAAAATTGCTTCCGGATGCTCCAGGTAACTAAACTGCACCATGCACCCTATCTGCGATATCTATAGTTACCAGTGTACTTGTGCCATGTCTTAAAATATTATTTTGTTTCCTTTCATGTCTGCTAGACGTTTCGCATTATTGATTTTGCCAAAAAATTGTATTTGAAGCGGAGAATTTTATGTTTCTTAGAAAGAATGCTTAATTATGCTCATCTGTCTTTGAGTTTGACATTTTTCTCATATGTAGATGTAGCTGACGTATCTTGTTTGACTACTCTTGGTAATTTTGTCTGATTGTCTTGAAGGAATTCTGCATCTGACATTTTAGCTTTGTTTTCTTTAGCTCTTACACCAGGGCCTTTTGGCACAGTTCCTAAGTTCAAGGAAAGGTTAGAGAGAAGAGCGGAACATGTTAAACGAAGTTGGAACGATGACAATCTTTTTCATCTCTATGAGCAGTCTTGCATTTCGCAAGTGGCAGGAAGATATTTCCCTCCACCTACTTATTTGGATGTGACCGGACCACCTATATGGTCCTTCTACAACTTTAATGCCCCTTTCTCAATTCGTGGACTACGTGGTGAGACCAATTACATCTAGTTCTTGGAGTGCACAGTCTTTCCACCCTGTTTTGACAAAATGCATTTTTTTTTTGGCTTATCAGATACAGTGTATAGGTATAATGACATTATGCTACTTGAAGCTTGTCTATATGGATGCACTGCTGAGCGTGAGTTAAAGTGCATCTCCGTTGGGTCACTGAAATGCTTTTCGGAAGTACCAATCCTGCAGCGATATCAGGCCAGAGATGTCTCTCTTTTGGGATTCTTCCATCAAAGAAGCCATAGTAGCTTTGTTTTCACTGCCATCCCGTCCAATCTCTCCCATGACGTCTCCGCCGGCAAAGTCTCACAGGCGGTTATGCAATCACATGGTGTAGTTGATGACACACTTGCTGTATTGAACTCTTCCTGTGGTCTACTACTCTTATACTCTTCGAAGCCAACTCCTCACTATGAGGTCTATAACCCTACCGTAGGTGAGAGGGTCTCTGTTGGATCCTCTTATTTTCTCGAAAATGTGGCTGAACGGTTTATGGTGTTTGGATTTTCTTTTAACCCTTATTGCACCAATCCCTACTTCACCATTGTGGAGGTAACTGATCATGCACCCGGTAATAGCTTACGGGTGGATGCCTACTCTTCACTCTCACCGTCTGTTTGGGAGACAACTTTTCACCAGCTCCCGTCCAATGTCAGGGACGATTATGTTCTGTTGGGGCAGTCCATCTTCTATGAGGGTGCTTTGCATTGGTTATTAGAACCTTCTGGCGTTATTGCATACAATATTCATGCCAAAACCATTTCTGTATCATTGATGAACATCCCGGTTGATGAGAACTATTTGGATGAGAATGGGTTATGCTGTTGTATTAAGAAGACGAGGGGTTCAGGGATGTATTCTAGTGGTCGTTGTAGCTGCAGGTATTTGGGGGAGTTTGGAGACCAGCTTGTATATTCTCGGGTTACTGGAGATTCTGAATTGTCATTGTGGATTCTGAAGGATTATGATCGTGGTGAATGGTCTACCCCTAGGCGCATTGTAGTTGAGAAATTGTCTACATCTCTTTCTTTTGGTTGTCTGCTAGCATTTGATAGAATGGATCCTGGTCTCCTGTTCATCCGGGTAAAAAAGCAAATATTTTCATACAATTGCGTGAATGAGGAGCTTAAGCTGCTTTGTGATATCAGCAAAGATTATGGCGGACAAGAGAACTGCCTTGGCTTTATTATCCCCTATGAACTGCCAAGAATTCCAGCGACCATTCCCAATGGTACTTCGTATAACTCATATTATAGTGGAGTACTCTCTCTCTCTCTCTAAATATGTATATATACATGTATGTATGTATGTATACTCCTATATGCATATATTGTCAAATATATGCATATGTCGACTGATACGGAAAATAGATGAGGCAAATAATAAAACCACTGCGAGGAGGTTGACTGATAAGGATAATAGTGTCTAGTGAAAATTATGTCATGTGAGAGATCAGCAGGATCGGACTCTTCAAGATACTGTCAAATAACAAAAGAATCCTATTCTTATTTCTTGCATTATTTATATGAGAAACCTGTATTTTGTCAGGAAGACTCATTTGGGCAGTTCCACTGATGTTCTTTGCCTTTGTGAAAACGTACAATTTTTGGGTGAAAGGCAGTCCGCATTGAGTTCTTCAAAAAGACCTATAATGATTTTCTTTTCTTCCGCACAAGGGGGCTCCATCTTCAAATATCATACTATGCAAGAAATTAGGATATACCAAATTGAACAAGCAGAGGAGGGGTTTCCATGTTGCTATTGTGTGAGCGAATCAGTTTAATTGCTGAAAGATTTCAAAAAACAATTACAGCATACGGAA
>BPLS01010801.1:0-14282 GCA_019656275.1 Rhododendron kiyosumense | reverse complement strand
TTAATATATTACATTAACAGTAATATACACATGCTCATCAAACTTAACAAGGCCTATTGGACCAAAATCAGAGAGATGGGGGTCCAAGTTATCCATGTTGACAACCAGATTGATCACCCCTCAAAGTTTGTCCAGTTTACAAACAAATCAAGCCCTGTTCGAAGTCTGAAAACTTAAATCAATGAAATAACAGAACAAAAAATCAAGCAACATGCAAGACAAATGATCACATTCCAATTTCAATTACAGGAAATCACAGCAGAAACATAATCAAGACCCAAAAAGAGAACCCCAATTTTTTAAGTGCCAGAACAAAACCCCCAATTTTTTAAAGCCATAATTCGTGCTTTTAGGGTTTCATGCTTTTAGGGTTTGAGCCCACAATCATATGCCTATAACACGTAAAATAAGATCACCAATTTTTAATTCCTACTTTTAGGGTTTCAGTTCAAATCCCCAAATGGGTAAGTGTAAAAAGAAGGTTTAGGATTCCATGTCGTACCTAAAATAAGAATATAATTAGAATATCCCTAATTTTTAATTCAAAATTTTAGGGTTTTGAACATTTTTTATCTGAAAAACCACATCATTCCTCTCCCACTTCGACCAAAGGTTTAGGGTTCAAAATCTTACTGACAATGAACAAATATGTACGTATATGAGAATATCCCCAATTTTTATTTCAAAATTTTAGGGTTTCAGTTGAAAACCCAAAACTGAAAAACCACGTAAAACATTTAACAACTTCGATCAATGGTTTAGGGTTCAAAATCGAACTTAAAATGAACAGATATGTGCGACTTACATGGTGGACATCGCAGAAATGGCCCGTTGTTCATCCACACTTTAGGGTTTTCGAAGCTGCGAGCAGAAATTAAGCCATCAGTTGTAGGATTGAGGGTGGAGGTCGATGATTTCATGTGGCTTGTAGAGTTCTCATCGTGTTTCTCGACTGGTTTTCTGTGGTTCTCTTGACTGGTTTTCAGAGGAGAGGAGTGAGAGGGTCGACGATGTAGAGGGTAGAAGAGGAGTGAGAGTGATTCAGTGATTCTCAGTACGAAAACCTTTTTTAACATATGAAAGGGTATAACTGTCCTTTCACTCGTTGCTGTCCAATTTTTAAACGGAATTTGCCACAAGGGGTGAAGTTGTCGAGTTTTAATAGTTGTGGGGGGGAAGTTGATGAGTTTTGTAGTTGGGGGGGTGATGTTGACAAACCGTGATAGTTGAAGGGGTGTCCTTGCAATTAAGCCTATTTTTTTTATATTTTTTTAACTATACGCCACAGATATAAATTTTTCCGAGGACTTTTCAAGCATAGTTCTAGAGAAACTTATTCATAGCGCACAATCTCCGCCGTCTGTCTTGGCAATCAATTGTGAAGATATATTTTTAAATTTTTATGGGTCAAAATTAATTTTTAATCGGATCGTCCAAAACACTTTTAGTCGCGCGAGATTGAACTCACGGAGCCTCCGTAAAAAAGTTATTGTTTCTTAACTTCATTGCGGAAATTTAGTACTTCGTTATAAAATAGACTCAGGTTTAGAGAGGGAGAAATGTTGAAAATAAACTTAATTATTTAGTGGGGTCATTATGTGTGAGAGTTGAGGAACAAGAAAGGAGTTGGAATTAAAGCTGAGGGGTCCAAGCCAAAGATAATTGAGCTAGTTGGTTGGGTGGATTTATTGTGAAGGTTGGCAACTTATTCAAAGCATGTGAGGTGTTTTACACATGCGTTTTACTAGTTGGTTTATTTGTGTGGTTGTAATCTGTTAGAAGCTTGTATATATGTATGTGTGTATGGAGTCAGTGTATTGAGTGGGAAAAAGGAGAGTTAGAAAACAGAGACGTGAGAGAGAGATCGGGGAGCCCCTAACGGCGTCTCCCCCACCAACAGTGGAGTAATTGGTGTCTGAGAGAGAGGAGAGGTGTGTATATAATTAATTTGTATGTTTTTTTGGAGAAATAAATAAAAGTAGAGTATATGGTTGTTTGAATTCTCTCTTAATTCCCAACGAGAAAGAGAGTAGTGGTGAAGTCAAAGTGTGCTGGTACAACAAGTGATGTACATATATATAACGTGCTCTTGGGCCCGTCTTGGATCAATACAAAATAATCGAAACTGTTCATTTTGTTAAAAATATTTTATTTAGGGTTCCCGTAAAAAATCAAGTCCATCCAGTATCGTTAAGGGCATTTACGAAACGTCCAATTTTGCTTCAAAATTTAGGCTAGCAAATATGGACATTTCATAAACGCTCTTAACGATATCGGATGTCGCTGATTTTTTTACGGTGACCCTTAACAAATTATTTTGAACAAAATGAGCGGCTCCAATTACTTTTGTTGGATCCAAGATAGGCTCAAAAGCGCATTGTACGCTCTGTCTGTGCAACACCAGTTGCAGGGTTGACGGATTATTGGCGCACCACCAGGATAAATCTCCACTAGATAAAAATCAGTACAAAAAGTTGTCCTGTTGACTTATTTTTTATTTTATTCAAAAAATTATGTGTTTCGATAAAAAAAAATTTACTTTTTCGATTCTTTTCGTCGAGACAAATTAACAAGTCACAAAAGTTTAAGCAAAACAAATAAATGCAAAAAAAAAAAAATTCAAATAAAGACACAAAAATAAGTTAACTTTTCAATCCAAACCCATAAGTTTTGCTAAAAAGTGACTTTTTTTTTGTGCTAAAAAGTAGTTATTTCTCAAAATATTTGGATAAAAGTAAAAAAAATTTACCTTTTCGATTCCTCTCTCCAAGATGAATCAATAACCCATAAAAATTTGGCTCAAAACTAACAAATGCGAAAAAAATTCAAATTAAAGATAAAACTCTCAAATTTAAATTAAGTTTAAGTTAAATTCAAAACAACACAGCCTTAATGAGATGATGAAAAAACGTGTTAGTGTTTGGCCTTTAAGGTGCAATCAACTCTTGAACTTGAACGGATCAAAACGGAAAATTATGATCACATCATGGCAATTAACTAATTATGTCACGAAGCTGATGTAATATAGCTGACCTCACCTAAGAGGTGGGCCGGCCACTTGAAAAAGTAAAATTATTACTCTCCGTCCTTATTTGTCCCCCACAATTTTGCGTATATTTTCGACGTCTTATATTTTTCGATGTATATTATGTTTATATTTTTGAAGTCATTGTCTAACAGAAAAAATTTGAGATCTATTAAATAAGAACCATAATGCATACTTTTAGTAATATACGTTAAGAGATATAAATCATTAAAAATACAAGCAAAATCATAATAAACAATTAAATAAGGACGAATGGAGTAGTTGCTCAAGTAGCACCATCATTTGTGCTCAAGGAGCCTTCTCAACTATTGCATTTGTGTAGGCTTCACTATCAAGTTTATGACTCCCACGCCCCAATGCGATGAAAAAGGCATTTGGAATGCCATGTGGCATTGCTCCAAAAGCACCGAATAATTGGATACAGTTTTAAACACAAAATTTGCCCCAAATATGCTAATAATTGTTTAATTTGTTTAAAACATATTTTTAAGAATTTTTATTAAAAAATCAACTCACTTGGATATCGACAAGGACTTGATCAATTCAGTTCACTTTTTATTCTGTCAAATTTAAGGACAAATATCTTAAAGTAGGGAGTGACTTTTTTTCCGTCTTTATTCAAATTTTTTTTTTGCACTTGTTATTTGTGTCAAATTTTTTTGATTTATTGGTTCGTCTCGACGAAAATAAAAAAAAGTAAAAAAAATTTGATCGAAACTCATAATTTTTAAAAAAAGGACAAAATAAGTAAAAAAATGTCTCTTGCAAAGAAATTAAGGGTTCTGATAAAAAATTTATACTTTTCGATTCTTCTCATCAGAATGAACCAGTAAGTCACTAAAATTTGACGCAAAATTAACAAATGTAAAAACAATTTGAATAAAGACCCATAAAAAATCACTTCCTATTTTATAATCAAAACTCACCAATATAATACTATAATTACAGCCAAGTAAAGTGGACTCAGTATTTCATTATTGCAAATCATGAAAGAAAAATGGGCAAAACGTAAAAGAAGCTCCTGGGATGGGTTTGGGGCTAGGAACTTGAACATATATGACGCGGGGGGTTGTGGTTTAGGGGGAGGATTAGGTTGGGTCGGGCGGATTTGGGTTTGACTTGACCCATTTTGACCCGACCCATTTTAACTCCTTTATTATTTGACCCGTATTCACCCTGGCTATATTTGACTCACGACCCATTTCAACCTGTCCAATCCACCTAAACCCGCCCATTTGCTACCTCTAGGCATGACCATAAGGGCTCCCTACCTGCTAATGGAATGTCCGATTCAAGTCATAGCTACCGTCCAGAAGAATAGACCACCACTATGGCACCACCTAGTATACAATTGGTGAAAGATCTCTCCATTTGGTCCACAAATGAGATTTGAGCACTTGCCGGAACTCGAACTCTCGTCGGCGTTAAGGGACTGAGCTACCACCTCGGTGGGGATGGCTATTTATTCCACAAAGAGAAATTACACATAGCTCAATTTTCAAAGCATAAAAATAGTAAGAGTTTTGGAGTATATACGCGACAAAGCTGAGTGTCAGAATCACTTTCCTATTCCTTTCCTTTGGTCCTTCAGGCGACCAATATTTGGCTGCTGGAAGTTTTTTATTTTGTAGGAAAACTTGCTAATGCCAAATTTTAAGAGTTAGCTTAACAAATTTTAATACATGGCTCCTGTTTTGCTTTCCTTTAATATACACCCTTCACATGAAAGGCGAGCACAACAAGAGCTTGCATTTTGCCACTGGCTTGAACAAAGGTTGAGTTTCCTAACTAATTGTCAACGTATACCAGCTTGCATTTAGGTTTTAACCATTGAAGCATACCGAATTTGTTAACAAACAAATGAAATTCTCTCAATTCTTTTTTTTGTCTTTTGTATCTTTTTTACTTTGGATTTATTTTGATCATTCTAATATCTTTGATTTTGTAAAGAGTTTTCATAAAAAAATAAAATAAATTAAGGTTCAACAACCTCTTTCAAGTCTCTCTATTAACAAACACATGATCGAGCAATGAGGTAAGTCCATCAATTACATTCTTACCTGTGGAGAAATGGGTGGGTGATGCTTTGTTTTCCATTCTTACTTGAGGAGAAATGGTATATATAGGATGTAAATGGGTTATAGGGGGCAATTTGGCCTTAGAAAAGATGTTTTAGAAGGGAAAATTCCCGCCAACAAGCCATTACCTGCTTTTTCGTTAGTTTGGACGGAAATACTAACAGTTCCAAACCAATCTTAAGTACAAGGGGTGCGAGTGATTAAAAATGAAGTAGAGGGGGCGTAGTTGAAAAATGACCTAAGTACAGGGGGTGTATCTGAAATTTACTGATGATGCCTCTAATTAACTTAAAAGGGAGATTCGGTGGGGGACTAATTATATTTTAAAATAATTTCTATCCTAACAAAAAATCAAAATCAAAATTTCTCAACGTGAGGTCTTGACAATCAAAATAAGAATTCATTAAAAAAAAACTTGCCACCGATTGAATGTTTCCAACTCTAAGTACGAAACAAGAATTTTCATAAATAGAAGAAGAAGAAGAAGAAGAAGAAGAAGAAACTCTAACACGATTTCAACCCAGAGCCAGCCCTAACTTTATGTAGGCTTAAAGTGAAAATCAAAGGACGACCCTTTTTCGAAATCTTAATGAATAAAATGTAAGTAGATACCTAGGGGTACTAAACTATGAGGGCTCCTTAAAATTCATACTTTTGGGGGGCCTAAAGCGACCACAATGCTTGCTTTAGCTCAGGATCGATTCTGTACTTCATTATAAAATAGACTCAGGTTTAGAGAGGGAGAAATGTTAGAAATAAACTTAATTATTTAGTGGGGTCATTATGTGAGAGTTGAGGAACAAGAAAGGAGTTGGAATTAAAGCTTAGGGGTCCAAGCCAAAGATAATTGAGCTAGTTGGTTGGGTGGATTTATTGTGAAGGTTGGCAACTTATTCAAAGCATGTGAGGTGTTTTACACATGTGTTTTACTAGTTGATTTATTTGTGTGGTTGTAATCTGTTAGAAGCTTGTATATATGTATGTGTGTATGGAGTCGATCAGTGTATTGAGTGGAAAAAGAGAGTTAGAGAACAGAGAAGAGAGAAAGAGATCGGGGAGACCCCGTTCAACAGTGGAGTAAATGTTGTCTGAGAGAGAGGAGAGTGTACATAATTAATTTGTGCGTTTTTTTGAGAAATAAATAAAAGTAGAGCTTATGGTTGTGTGAGTTCTCTCCTTATTATTCCCAACACGAAAGAGAGTAGTAGTGAAGTCAAAGTGTGCTGTTGAATTGAGGAAGTAAACCATATAAAACGCACCTCACCTAATGGAATATACTCCGTAGAAACTTCTATACTTTTTTGTTTTTGTTTTTTTGTTTTTAACTCTGGCGCATGCGGTCTATGGATTATCAGAAATATTACTGGTACAACAAGTGATGTACACATGTATAACATGCTTTTGGGCCCGTCTCCGGTCAATTAAAAATAATTGGAGCTCCTCATTTGGTTAAAATTATTTTGTTTAAGGTTCTCGTAAAAAATCAGGTCCATCCAGTATCGTAAGGGCATTTACTTTTATTGGACCCAAGATGGGCCCAAAAGTGCATTGTACGCTCTGTTGGTACAACACCGGTAGCAAGGTTGATGGATTATTGGTGCACCGGCAGGATAAATCTCCACTAGATAAAAATAAATACAAAAAGTTGTCTTGTTGACTTATTTATGATTTTATTCAAATAATTTTGATTTTTGATCAAAAAAATTTACTTTTCCGATTTCTCTTGTCGAGATAAATTATTAAGTCACAAAAGTTGGAAGCAAAACAAATAAATGCAAAAAAAAGAAAAAGAAAGACAAAAAAGAATAAGTTACTAAACTTTTCAATCCAAACCCACAAGTTTTGCTAAAAAGTGACTTCTTTTTTTTTTTTTTTAAAGTAAAAAGTAGTTATTTCTCAAAATATTTGGATAAAAGCAAAAAGATTTACTTTTTCGATTCCTATCGTCAAGATGAATCAATAATTCACAAAAGTTTGACGCAAAATTAACAAATGCAAAAAAAAATTTAAATTAAAGATAAAACTCTCAAATTTAGATTAAGTTTATGTTAAATTCAAAACAACACAGCCATAATGAGATGATGAAAAAACGTGTTAGTGTTTGGATTTTTAAGTGCAATCAACTCTGAACTTGAACGGATCAAAACGGAAAATTATGATCACATCATGGTAATTAACTAATTATGTAACGAAGCTGATGTAACATGGCTGACCTCACTGTATTGTGGCTGACCTCACCTAAGAGGTGGGCCGGCTACGTGAAAACAGAAAATTATTACTCTCCGTCCCTATTTAATTGTTTACTACGATTTTGTGTGTATTTTCAACGTCTTAATCTCTCGATGTATATTATGTTTATGTTTTTTAAGTCATTGTTTTATCAAAAAAAATTGAGATCTATTTCAAATAAGATCTATATTACATATTTTTAGCAATATATGTTGAGAGATATAAGTAGTTAAAAATACACGCAAAATCCTAATGAACAATTAAATAATGACGGAGGGAGTACTTGCTCTAGTGGCACCGTCATTTGTGCTCAAGGAGCCTTCTCAACTATTGCATTTGTGTAGGCCTCACCATCAAGTTTATGACTCCCACACCCCAATGTGATCAAAAAGGCATTTGGAATGACATGTGGCATTGCTCCAAAAGCACTGAATATTCACTTTATGAAAATTATACATCTCCCACCCCATTCTTCTTTACATTTTTTTTCTTCTGTGTTGTTCGTCTTTTTTGAATTTTTATTGTATTTGCGTTATATTTTTTAAATTAATCATTCTATTAGAGGAGATGAGTGTAAAAAGTTAAAATATGTAACGAAAAGTTAAGAAAAAGAGGTTGCTAAAAACGAAAACATTACAAAACAGATTTTTTTTTCTTGTTTAAAGTGTCGTCCAATATGAATTTTTTTCACCATCGATCTACATTTTTATATTTTTTGATTCATCTAGTCGAGACAAATAATTAGCACATAAATTTCAAAAAATAAATAAATAAAAAGATTTCTCAGCAGGTGGAGATATTTATTGTCGTGGCATTATCATTGTCCTTTCCTGTAAATTAAAGTTCTTGATAAGAAACGTCTGGCAAAGATAGAAAGCGGGGTACCTTTCATCATATGTACGGGGGTGTTCCAGTAAGGCTTCTTTTTGTAAAACTTCTTTTTTTTTAATTTTCAAACTCAAATATAATGAAATTAAAAAATAATTTTTTAATTTTTTTGCACCGTATAAAAGATTTCAATGAAATTTATCAAACAAGATCTATATTGGTAGGAAAATTATTTGCATAAACACATGATTTTTGAACTTGAAATTACCTTCCTTTTCTAAAAAGTTCTTTTTTTAAAAATCGGAACACCATAAATGGCGTTGGTTTCACCTCTCTTTTTTCTTCTGGCCATACATTGGCACACATTTCAAGAAAATTTGGATTAAGCGTCCGTTCTCAAACTCCAAATAAGTACTTATTTTTTAAGAAGGTAACTTCAAGTTTAAAAATAATAGTTTTTTAAGCAATATGAATCTTGTTTGAAAGATCTCGATGAGATCTTTTATACGGTGCAAAAAAAAATCAAAAAATTATTTTTCATTTAAATTATTTTTAAATTTAAAAATATGAAATAAGTACTTAATTTTTAAAAAAATGTTCTAGAATGGAGCCTAATTTCAACGAAGGCAGGAAAGTAAAGTGCGGGGAAGCTCCCTTTGTTGTGTAGTGAGATGGAGCAAGAGTCGACAGATCCGGACGATTAAAAATTTGTTTCTTGAATATTTGTAGAAGTGATCATGATTATGAGTGACTCAAATTCTCCAATGTCCTAAAGCCCTTATTGATTTTTATGCATTTATCTTATCTGATTTCACCCGACCACAAAATGCGCAGTAATGAATGACTCAGGGTTTTGCAGTTTGTGTTTTGTAAGATCTAAAAGAATTCCTAATCGAAAGCAGTTTGTTCGTGCACTTTTAAAACCAAATGGCTCAATTTACTTTTCTATGCAAGAAGGGGGGAGAGAGAGAGAAGAAATAGATAGAGAAGAAGCTTATTCTGAAAAAAAAAGTACAAGGGTACTAGAGCATTTAGCATTTTCCATTAATGGAGTTAAGAGTTGCATTTTACTCCATAGGCATAGGGAAGAGAATTGGTTATTAGCAATACTGGTTGTCTTTAAGAAAGAAATTTTTTCTTCAATAGAAATGGATAGAAGAGGTCATCTACATCATATATGAAGTACAATGTACAAACTCGAGATATTACATCTATCGTTAGAGTCTACGAGACAACCAAGTCTAACAACTCAACCAATATAAGAAATAAGTCCATCTTAGGATAGAAATAAAGAGAAAGGAAAACCTTCTTATAAGTAAAGTACACCCACACGCAGGTGGAGAAATTCAAATTCCAGACCTTCTAATGAGATGTAAGAATCCTGGTTAATTGAGTTGGTATGAATGTTAATGCAACCACTGGATAAAGTATCCAAGCCTTATTGTTGTTTCCAAACAGAAGATAGACTGCAGAACTGAAGGCTATCACCATTGCTGTAATGGACAGGAACAGGGTAACCAAACTAATTATCAACCTATTTGGAAGAGAAAACAGAAAATCATGCTTGGCATTGCGGGAAGTGAGGATGGACAAGGACACCAACAAAGAAGTGATCAATGCGAATAATGAGATTGCATAAAAAATAACAAAGATGTTAAATGCTGCTACTTTGGAAAAAAATGGTAGGCCATCTATAGCATTGATCCCGCTTCGAACGACGATTGCAGCCACAAATACCAAGGTGACAATGAGTGCTGCCGGAATTGTGCAATGAGTTTGCTGTGTGTTTCCTCCATTTTTTCTCCTTCAGCTCTTAATCTTGCGTGTTCATTAGTAAATAGCATTGCAGGAGTTTCACCGGAGATGTTTCCCTGATCTATATCTTTGGGATTGGCAAACTTCTTCACTTCCTATATGATGGCCGAAAAAATTGAAACAAGGAATATGTTAATTTCAATGTTGGATTTGTTGACAATGACAAAGACTACTCCAAAATTGCGCAACATTGTGGCACTCATATGAATTTATACTAAATTCTATGGCCATTTATCATACCAGTCCAAAATAGGGGTATCTATATTCCAGCATTCGCTAAGATTAAATCTTGAAAATTGCGTTTCAAACTAAATCTCTGTCAATGGAAATCAATAGTGGTTGTTCCAAAAGATTGAGTTTGGTTATGTGTAATATAAATGTATGCACAGTATTACCTCAAACCATTGCAACTCACATTGTATTTGTAGAGCTGCTCCAGAAACCATGTTGTGTTTCTTTAGACCTAGTCTTCCGGCCAAGTGCAGGAGGTTGTTTCCAGAATCATCTTTTATTCATACTAGAACTTCTTGATAATCCCCCATCTGATATATAAGGTTGATCAAGATGTTCGCATGATGCTCTACAACTGCTATTTGGAATAAGTTCAGATTTTTCTCATCTTTAGCCCAAAGCAAATTTGGAAATGACTCCACAATTTCTTCCATGACTTCGTGAATCCCTAAATTTGATGCCATGAGGAGTGCATCTTTCGCATGGAAGTTGTAAGCATCTGAATCATCTAGAGATCTAACTCTCGCACACAAACGTTCCAATTTAAGAGCTTGAAGATGCATCTTCTTTTGGTCTTGGATATTTTTAATACAAGGCACTGCATTTCCGAAATTCATGGATCGTAGTAACTCTGCGTTAGAAATTGTTTGTGTAATCATAACACACACACAAAAAAAATTGATGATGCCTCTGATTAATTAAAAGGGGGATTCGATGAGGGGACTGATTTTTATTTTTTTTAAATAATTCCTATCCTAACAAAACATGAAAGACAATTTTTCTATGCGAGGTCTTAACAATCAAAATAAGAATTTTCATAAATAAATAAACAATAAATGTGATGGAAAATGTTTTCAATTCATCAGAGAACATGGTAAAACCCTCACCTAGCTAATAAAAGCACGAACAAAAATAAGTTTGTACGAGTAGAAAATCTGTCCAGAATATAGATTTCCGACATTTAATCTCTGCAAATTTGTATATTTAAATCTCATCCAACGTTAATAAATTGAGAATATTCACAAAATTAATAAATTTACCAAACCACTAGTTCCCTTTTATATATAGAGAGAGATATAGGTCGTATGCATTTCTGACATTAACGAATACTTATATATGGTCATAATTACATGGAATGATGACATGTAAATTTGCAAAATGATTTCAAGACAAGAAATGAAGTACGCTGCAATAGCGAATAATTGAGAGGAGTGCGTGCATGAGGATAAACCAATTCCTAGAAATGAACACAACTAACCGAAAGTGCAGAAGTATTCCACCAAAAGTCGAGCCCGATTGTGTTTTCGGCGCGGAACCTGAGGGTTGTCGACGATTGCTTTCTCCATGTCACCTCTAATATATATGGCTTGTAGTTTTTTCCTTTGTCTCAAGACGTTCTACGGAATCATTGTCCAACTTCACAGGAACTTCTTCAAGGAAAAACACATGTACGATTAGCCTTTGCTGGAAACAAAACCAAAGAAGGAATTGAAAGATCGATGTACAATGAGAAGTTTATGAAGTAGAGGTGTCAACAAGGCTAGGCCGATATGAGTGCACGACACAAGCATGGCATGTATAGGGGTCCACACTGTTAGACTCAGGGCCGGCTCTGGGCTAAGGCCCAAGAGGCTAGCGCCTTAAGCCCCCAAGAATGTGTAAAAACTAGGGCCTCATATTATTTTGGGTACCCATTATATATGTCCAATCTTTTTGGGTATATAATACTAGAGGCCATTTTAATACCAAATCATCTATTTTACACTTAAGAGACACAGACCCAATGGTTGGGACCAACCTGACTTGCTCAATTAAAGGAAACAAAAAAGGAAAAAGAAAATGCAGATCACGGGCGACTGTATTTATGTAGAGCCCTTTGGAAAATGATCCCATGTGGTGGGTTTCTATATAAGTTTTATGCATATTCTACCCTTAACTGCTCTAATCTTCTGAACACATAATAAAATGGAAGAAGATAAATTAGAGATCAAAGAAGAGAAAACAGGATCCGAAATTAGTATTTATATGGGTTTTTTCCTTGTCAAATACATTCATTTGGTTTTGAAAAAATCATTTAACTACTTGTTATTTTATTGTTGTAATTTTTATTAAGGGCCTCATTGCTTACGTCCGACTTAGGCCCCCAAAATCTCAGAATCGGCCCTGATTAGACTGGTACGTTTGGGGTGTGGCTTCTATCTACTCATCCCTTAAGTTCACTGTCTGGCGTCGGAGCTGATCCATGGCTATAAGAAAGAGCCTTGGGCTGCTCTATTTCTCATCTCAGAGAGTGAGAGATTAGTGAGGGTTAGTGTAGCGGTGTAAGAGAACACTACTTGTAAAGCTCTTGTCCTCCCGTTTACAAGAAATTGCTCCGTTTTAGTTTACCTTAGTGGATGTACCCGATTTTAGGGACCACATAAAACTTTGTATTTGTGTGTGTATTTGGTTTTATTCATTGGTGTGGTGTCTTGGGGCACAACAAGTGCATGAGAGGTGCAAAAAACAGAGGCGGGGATAATTATTCAATAGTACTTTGGGACTACACAACCTCCTCTCACATAACACGTGGGGCTTACATGTGGTCCTGTGTGGGCCCCACATGTTATGTAAGGGAGGGATTATATGTACTCCTGGACTACACCTTGGCATGCTCTACTACTTGCTCTAAAATTACGTTATAACAAAGTAATGAGACGTAAGCCATGTAAAAGTTGAGAGAATGTGAGTTACTAGCACCATCTTACGAGCATAGATTATGCGTTGCCACCATTGATGATCACTGCCACTCTTGAATGCAGAAACCTTTCTAGGTAATGCTTTCAATCCACAGTCACAATCCTCTTGTTTTGAGGTAGCTAAACTAAGATATTTTTCAACCAAATACAAAGCTATATCTGTTTGCGCGAAGGAAAATTTATCAAAAAGTTAGTTAAGTAGTCAATTAATTTACTTACAAAAGTGGAATCTAGCACAAAAAAAAAAAAAACTTACAAAAGTGGTACATAAAGTTGTAGACCAGTATTAACCACGCTAATAATGGTATACAAGCGTTAAGATTATAAATAATCTACAATACATGATGATGTGCCAAGTCTTCTCTTCATCACTTCAAAGGGGTGTGTTCGGAGAATGGAGATTGTCGTACAGTACAACTCATGAGTACTTCTGTTGAAGCAAGGGTGTGTTTGGAGAAAATTTTCCTAAACATGGTGACTATTATTGATTGCCAGCGATTTATTGTTTAGATTTTCATTGAATTTTTCTGAGATAATAATTCGTCTCAATGAGAGAAATTGCTAACTATAAACGTGTGAAACGAAATTGGAAAAAATCGAAATAAGACCAATTTTAAGAAATTACAAAAAGACGATGAAGACAGTCTTTTTTCAATCTTTTTCACCTTCAGTGAACCTTTAGGGACTTTCTTTAACCCCCATTGTTCTTTGTTTCTGTTTGTCTATAGTCTTGTTCTTTAGTTTGACTCACGACTGGTGAGTAGGGCTACTCGCGGTCCGGTTCGGTTCGGATTTCTAGGAATCCGAGGACCGAACCGCTAGTCACGGTTTTTACAAAATGAAATCCGTGTCCGGACCAAAAGTCCTACGGTCTGGTTCCAATCCAATCCGTGACTCGCGGATCGGTTACGGTTTTGTCCACGGATTTTAGCAAAAATAAAGTTCAAGCAAATATCCCACACTAAAATGAAAGAATGTTACACTCAGAATTAAGTTTAATACTGCCAGAAAGTATTTGTTACATAAACTACCAAATGCCTACTTCAGAAATCAAATTCAAAAGAATCTAATGATCACTAGTAGATTGTATCATTATAATACATAACATAAAACCAAACAAAAAAAAAAAACCATCAAAGGGGGACAACTATCCAAAGAGGTGAAATTGTATCTTTCATCTAAATACAATGCATGGCAACTGGCAACAATTTAACATTAAAATACTAAAATTGGTGGAATTTTTTTTTTAATATTCCTAACTATTAATTATATAAATACATATGTATATTTGTGTGTGTGTATATATATATTATTTAT
>BPLS01010800.1:0-15256 GCA_019656275.1 Rhododendron kiyosumense | reverse complement strand
AGTAGTAAAAAGCAAGTCAAGAAACACCATGTTCAGACCGTTACATCCTTTGAGATGAAGTCCCTTTAATATGAAGAAGTGAAGAAACTACAGTAAGTTTTCTGATTAGATGTTACACATTTAAGAGCCAGCCACCCGGCACTGACATTGTGTTTCTCGCTGCACAGTTACATCAGCAACAACGGCTTGCGAATACTAGAGAAATACATGACTGCATGAGTGACTTTGTGTGTGTGTGTGTTGTTGGGAAAGGAGGGAGGGGGGTTGGTTGTACTTGTGTCTGGGACTCTCAATCCTAAATGAGAATATCATGCTGAGTGCTGATTGACAAGCGTGGCATCATCATAAGGTGATTTGTCATTCCATGACGTCCAATTGGAAGCCAGAATTTTGCCTCTCAATGAATAATTTCTTCCAGAACGAAGTCCCTGGTCAAACTCTATATTTCCAAGCAAGCTTTAATGTGACCCCATTATCAATTCTAATATATGGATCCAAGCCTTCTCTACTAAATTTTTGTGATAATTAGAGAGTGCATTAATCATTCCAAACACAGGTGAGGGGAAAATGGCAGGATCAATATTACAATACAAACCTCAAATTCAAACATCCCGTGGAATTCTTTGCTATTAGTGAAAATATCTGCTGCTTTTGTGCCAACCCTCGTTGGAAGAACTCTGGGGAAGGCAGGAACTTCCGGATTTACTGATTTAGGAGTTTTTCCCGCACCGATCTGACTTATTTAGAAAGCTAGAATGGAGAGGGAACACCCGGTGAAATATGGTTTGCTGGTACAGAATCCGTTGCTATTGGACTTGGCAAGTAAGCCCAGAAGGAAGAAGTCGTAGCTGCGACCGCAACAGGAAGACTAAGGCTAGCTATCCGTGTTGTCAACACTCACTTGGTTATGACACCACAAAATGAGACGTTTTCCTGTCTATTTCTTAGAACTGACAACACGCGAAATAGAGTAATTCACTTTATTGGCCGACTGCTCCTAGTATGATATGAATTAGACAGAACCGAGAGGAACTACCTAGAATCAGACTTCTACGCCCGTTGCACGGCCATGACAGGCCGTGAAAACATGCTATTCGAGATCGTGTTTGTTATAGCGAAATGTACGTCGACCGACAGTGATTACCCTGCTGGATTCGTGGTCGTCTGGGTCTATTAGTGATCAATTGTCATTTCTCAGCCGAGGAAGCTGCAAAAGAAGTACAGCTTCAACACGTGTCGTAGTTGGGGAACGACCCCTAGCCGCCGTGCCGGGGAGGCTTAGTCAGAAGTAGAGTAGTAAGAACATAGAAAAGAGGCGAAGACTCGAAAGAAAGCAGCGTCGTAAGCAGCTCACTGATCTTTTGAAGCGGCTCTCAAAGTCAAAAGATTGAAATTTCTTGAGGACCAGTAGTATGCAAAACGTTCCTTTTCAACACCGGAACAGACTTAGGAAAGCAAACACTGGAGGTCTTGCCTGGGATGTTTTCCACCTGGGATGGATTAGGTAATCGAACATAAATGACACCTCCCCGAATACGAATAATGGAACTCATCGGAGATGTGCGGGTGAGATCTGCTCCTTCCTGGTCTTGTTGTTTATATATATTCTTTTTTCTTCTGCCCAATCCAGATCTGAAATACTAGATATAGCGATACCGCTACAGAAAGACTAGTGCAACTGCTTCATACATGCATAACCCCACTTCCACTATGGATTCGTAAGCTCCAACTACTGACTCATCAGTTAGGTTTTGCTTTCTCTGCAATGATCTGAACTCCTTTTTCTCATCCCAAAAGGTTCTCTTTCCCTCGGATTCGGTGGAGGAGAGAGTGATTCAGCTGCTAACAAGCGCAGGTTTTTCAAACAATGAATAGTGATTCGGGAAACGTCTGTTGATGAGGAGGTTAAACATAGTTAAAAAAGGAAACCAGAGGCCACCTGGGCTCCGTTCGAAGAGACGAATAATGGTCCTTCTCCCTCACATGCTCCTTCCCATGAGCAACTCGGTTGGTTTCGTGAACGAGAGCGCTGATCACCCTCACACGGGAAGATGAACATTGAAAGGGTTGAAAGGGGGATGTAGATGTTGATTTTGGAGGTCTTAGTTATAATGCCATCAACCTGGTTGAGGCTTCTACCTTTCTTTGGTCCCAACATGACCGACCAAGAGTAACGACCGCAGAAGGCCAGAGAATTCATCTCCAAGTCAACAGCATGTCGGGCAGGTCCTGAGGAGCATATAGCCGAGTGAGTCTCAGACTTGTTCTCCCTTTGGAACTTTCTAGCTAATGACCTGTCAAGGACTCTTCAGTCAAGCGCATCCGAGCAACGAAGGTTGAGCTCCAGAATTCAAACGAGAATGGGGGTGTGAGATCAAAGTGAGACATGAATCGTGTGTTATAATAGGTGACCAGGCCAAGGGACGCTGTCGGAATCGCCCAGTTAAGAGAGAGCTTACCCTTCTCTAGCTAGGACAACCCTGATCCATTGGCCGTCAATACACCATCTTAGCCCTCTCGTTGACAACCGCTACGGGATAGGAAGATCCAGCAGGCTCGACCACAGGGGAATTAAGAACGAGTAACGAGTTCAGTAAAGAGAAGAGTCAAGCAGGAAGATCCTTAGTCTCATCCCGTGCTTGGACTTGGGCACGAAATGATAGCTATTCCTTGCATCGTTAAGAGTTATGGCTTACTTCTAGACTTTCGGGGAAGGGAATGTCATTCTTCTGTATTCTATATAAGTATAAGAGGAGATCCCCGGGTAGAAAAAGAGAGAAGAGCACTTATTCCATCAACGTACCAAGCTAAAGGGCAGAATCGATCAACTACCTTTTCCTTTTGTATGAAATTCCCAGAGAAATGGTTGAATGGGCGGACTTACGACTGAACTCTTATTGGGGGGCCTTACGGCGGCCTTACCTTACGACTGCTACGGGTAGCTCTCTTAACTATCTGGCTATCTCTCAAGAGTGAAACTCAATCCCCTCACTACTTGCCTGTGAACCAGAGCTAATGATTGTAGATCCTCTACCGTAGTAGAATTCACACCAACTTACTATAGACAAAGATAAGATAATGATTTGACGATTTGAATGCCACATGTGACTTGACTCTCTCAATTCCGGAACCCTCCCAAAAGAAAGAGATTCCACTTGAGCTATTCTCGTTCTAACGACAGAAGCTGATTCAAGCATTTGTTCCGAGTCGCCAAGAGACAGAAGAGCTTATTTCAAGCATTCCCCTTGAGACGGGATCAACCACTTTTAGAAATAGGATACCACCAAAGTCAAGCAGCGCTGACTTTTACACCGAATACAATCACCGTAAGAGCTGATTCGACGGGAACCCTATGAATACCATCTGAGGACGAAGGATTTGATGCTGTTAAAAACGCTATCCCATCTGTCAATTCTTTTCTTAAAACCCGTATGATAAAAGAAATATCCCCCCTTAACTCCTACCCTGCGGCGATATCTCTTTAATCCCCACAAGGGCTACCATTCAAGGAGAGATAGATTACTTCCTTTCTTTCTTAAGTCTCCACCCTAGGTAAGATCTCCTTGTTGGCCCTACGGGGCACTTCCTATGAGAGAGGATGAATTCCTTTATCCATCCCCTCCTGCAATCCGATTTGAACCCCGGAAGGAGATGACTCAGCAGCAGCCGCTGGAGACTTTGATAACATAATAAGGCTAACGAATTAGCATCTGAAATGAAAGATCATAGAGGCACTGGAGGATTTGAGAGGATTTTCATCAGGGTCTTAATCAGAAAGCGAAAGAAAAGACGGGCGAACCCGGCTAAAGTAAAGGGACTTGGACTTGGCTAGACCAACTGGGAAAAGGCTACCGCTCTCATCAATCAAATTTGTAAGGGCTTCAATGAATGAAGTCCTTGGTTCGGAAAGACCTGAACCTAAGGAAGGAACTGCTTTTTCTAGAGATCGGTAAAGCACGAATAGAAAAAGCAGTTCCTTCCTTGGTTCAGGTCTTTCCGAACCAAGGAGCAAAGCACAGATAAAAGAGCTTCAAGGACTGAAAAAAGCGCTTACAGTGGGGTGAGAAAGAAAGAAGTTACAGGTCAAGCCAATTAGCAGGACAAGCTTTTTATTGATAACAGGGAACTTGGATTTTTGACATACGATTTGAAACAGATGCCTCTTCTCAATCAAGGGATGTCCAATGCAGCCATTTTCACAACTACAGTAGAACATAATGAATCGACTACAGCATCCATTTTCCCTATTGAATCGACTTGCCACATGTACTTCCTCCCTGAGTCTCAAAAGGTTCTAAACTCTATCCACATGGAAAGGGAATATCCAGGAAAAGCCAACTCCAATTACTTTGCAATGTCCACAGACTTTTAAAGAATCTGTGACTCTGTTTCGCAGCAGTATCAGATCCCTAGCTGTAGTGTTCCTTGCTGACAAAAATCGAGAGAACCTGCTTACCATCAGCTAAAACATATACTTGCCGAGAATTTCCTTATGGTTTGTCTTAGAACATTAGATGAAAGGTATTGAATCAAAAATGCCTACACTAAGTATGTCTGATTTCGCAACAATATACCCATCTCACGATTAAACTCGTAGAATATATTTGGTTATAATTCTGAGAACAACTTCAGAACCCCTCAAAATAACCACAAAATATGCTATAGTCGTATTTAATTGGAATGCCTATTTATTCCTCACCAACGTTCATATATTAGTTCTAGTTAGCCGGGATGTTCCAATGCTGAAAGTTTCAACTTGTACATGTAAGATTAGCATATGCCTTTTGCTCACCTGCTCAGCCGTCGGCCTTGAATCTGCATCCTTCTTCAGCCAACCATCAATAAATGAGCAGAACTCAGGTGAAAAGACATGATTTGGGGGCGATGGTGATGGATCATCCAAAATCTGACACGAAGAACCACAACATTGGCTTTGTTACAAAACATAGGCATATGTGGACATGTACCTCACTAGAAGTCAAATGGAACCAAAAGAAAATATAGCTGATTGGATATGAAGATAGTCATTATGTAAAACAACCAGAAAACGGGGACAAATCCTTTCAGTTTTTGATGCTTTGGTCAATTCATAAATTATGATCTTATAATTGACTACAATAAACAAGATACACCTTAAGTCTATGCATCTAGAGAGATGGAAAAAGGTACCACGTGGTAGCTCTCCTTTTCCCTCCCTCCCACTCTCTTTTGGTTTCTAATGGTAAGAAAGGCATCCTACGATGGTTGATTCTTCCATGGATATGCATTGAGAACAATTACGGGTGTCAATACATTTACCAAAAAAATTCAAGTAACATCCATTAATAGTTAATCATTTAAAGCTGGTACAACTTCGAAAGTTCAGAGGTTAAATCATTCATATCTTGAAACTATACAATACCTTCATTTGAACAGAAGGCAAAGGAAAGCAATCATGAACAAGATTTACAGGTCCTTCGTTGGCAGTATATGGAAATTCTCCGGTCCCACACTCAAAGAGAGCAAGCCCAAGGCTCCAAATATCAGCTGGGTAAGAATAGCTTTCATTTCGAATTCGCTCAGGTGACATGTATGTGACAGTTCCGACAAAAGTAGCACACTGGTAAGCCAATTTGAATATTAGTCAGTGAAGAATCTTGAACTGGTGTAAATTTATCATTCTACACCAAATAGAAAGAGAAATCAACAATGGTGAGCAAAAATAACATAAAAAACCATCCATCTAGTGCATCATACGTTACTAACCATTGCCATCGAATTCTCTAAGCCAGCACTAATACCAAAATCTGTTATCTTTGGCTCCCCTTTGAGATTTACAAGCAAATTCGCAGGCTTTATGTCTCTGTGAACCAAATGTCGAACTCCATGCAAGTAGCTTAATCCCTTTAAGAAAAACAACACACCTGTAAAGATAACTGACCATGCGTAGAAGAGAAAAGCGAAACTAAAAAAGACATCCTTACATGCAAGAGTTTTTGAAACATTGAAGAAAGGACTGGTTCTGGTATACACTTCTGCACTCGTATTACATCTGCCAAGGACCCTCCATCCATGTACTCCAAAGCTATGCTTATTTGCCCTGAGTCAGGAGTATAAAATGCTCCATGGAATTCTACTAGACCCTGATAACAAGGTGCCTCACACAACGTGCGGATCTCTGTGAGCAACTGTTCCCTTTTCTCCTGGTCCAAACATAGAAATATCTATGTAAGAAAAAAATTAAAGCATGCATTTATTTCTCATAATACACACTCCACCCTGTATGTTTTTATTCAACATAAACTGCAAATATTGATCTCCTCAGAACTAAAATCGCTGATCTGTGAGTATCACAAAGATGTAGGAGGTTTGAGTATCGCAATAAAAATTTGACAAAAATCAGCTGTACAAGCAGAAGACTGCTTCTCTGTATGGTAGATGCGGACATTCTAGAGTCAACTGATGTGAAACTTTCATAACAGATAGAATCCCACAACATTTTTTGGTAAATTGACTCCTCATTCCAAAAATGGAGTAATTAAAACTAGTTTATACACAGGAAAAAAAAAAATTTTTGTCTCAATGGTGCAAAGGGGTTTTCAACTTTTCATGCAGTACGTCAACTAGTGGATCCTTTCAATCCTAAAAGTAAATCAACAAACATATTGCCCAAACTGATCCATCGAAGAGCAGAAGAAATAGCACAAGTAGCAGAACAAAACAATCAGGCAAACCTTCTCAAAAATATTAATTTTCTTCAAGGCAAGGATTCGATGAGTAGGTATATGAATAGCTCTCTGGACAACACTGCTTGCACCACTACCTATGGCTCCAAATATCCTCATCTCATGAGATGCACATTTATATGTCTTCTCCCCATGGTCTAAGTCATCTGTTGGCCATGAGGTACACTTTTGCAACCCGAGCTCATTAATGTTGTATACCCCATAAGATCTGCTTAATAAGTTAACAGTCCGGCTGTCCGATAGCTTCAGAGAAACCAACAACGCATTAAAGAAATCTTTCATTGTGCGTTAAAATCTTTTATTACAACTCATGCTACTTATCAGGCAGAAACCTTACCGTATAAGAATCACAAGGGTCCAAGGTTGACCCAGAGGAGAAACCCTTTTCAGCATCGAACAATGGCGTGAGCTTCTTCTTCAATTCTTCCAACCCCGCCATGATAAATAACTCTACAACATCCTTTTCCAAGCAAAAAGCAAAAGACAACTATCAAGACCAACTCATCAGCTCCATATTATAAATAAAACACTGCAAGAATATTCTTTCAGATAAAACTGCAAGTCTCTTGAATGAATACATATACAGCTTTCAATAACCTAACAAAAATAGATGCAGCTCTGAACCACATTAGCTTCATTTCTTTTTCCTAGCTTCAGTTTATGCTTAGAAAACATTAAGGTTCATGGTGACTCCAAGAGGCACATCTGTACTTTCTCATCTTTTTTCCCCCCTTTTATGAGATTTACATCCAAATATAGACTCGATATGAGCGTTAAAACCTGGTAATTGTCGAATGCGTTTAACTAAAATTAAGACAAAAAGCACGATTGACATTGTGATCACAGTTGATAATGCAAGTGTCTCTTGAATGAATAACATATACAGCTCTGAATAACCTAACAAAAAAAATTGTCGATCAAAAAAAAAAAAAAAAACTACCAAAAACATAAAAGCTCTGAATCACATTAGCTTCATTTATTTTCCCTAGATTGAGTTTATGCTTATAGTACACTTCCAGGTCATGGCAACTCTAAGAGGCGCATTACTACTTTCGTGTCTTTTTTTTTCCCCTTTTTATGAGAGTTCATCCAACGATAGATTTGATATGAGGAGTAACCCTGGTAGTTGCCAAATGCTTTTGAATAAAATTAGACCAAAAAGCACAATTGAAAATGTGATCCCTTGGTATGTCCAACTAAACTCAGAACGTTTCCTTCACATATTAACAACCACAAAGAATGTACTGGATTGGAAACAAAAATTATACGAGTATTAAACAGTCACTGATATCCCAAGGGAAAAAAGCTCAAAATAAATCATACGGAAAGCATCATGTGGATTGAAGAACCTTCAAGCATCATAAATTTTTAATCACTAGCATCCAAATTATAGTAAAACCAAGTACCTAAAGCCTTCTAAAGGATTACTGATCTACTAGAGACAAAAAGAGAGTGGTTAAGACTTGAGCTTTAGAAAATACCAACTGAGAATAACTATAGTAACCAATTGAAAACCCTAATGAACAGAACTACAAAACAACCAATCAGCAAAACAAATTCAACAAACAGATTAAATAAGCGAAGGAAATTTCGAGTTACAATACAACTTGAAGTCAGTACCTGAGAAATATCAGTTGCAGAAGTCGAGCTTTTGGTTGGAAAACACTCGGGAAGAGAGAGAAAACGGGGAGAATATATAAAGGTTTTCACTGCCAATTTGGCTCGTTATTACTATGAGGAAGAAAAGACAAGGCGGAATCGCAAAATAAGCCCATGATTTGATCCCTGTACCAGGAACATCCCTGTAGTTTTTATTACTACTTCAATTTAGACCTTTAAATTTTTGGATGTTGTCGATTGGGACCATTTTTCTGGAAAAGTTGTGGCGTGAATGGCAAGTATCTTGTACGCTTTTTCGTTCGATGCTCTGTTCGGTTTGGGTTTTCAGGAAGAACTTTGAGAGTAATGAGTGGAGAGATAGATAGAAAAAATTTATTGGAGACCGTGCCCAGAAATTTTGACTTTTGAGATTCCAAAACGAACAATGCCGTGCGATAATTTAATTTAATGTCTTAATTTATCTCCAGAGCATCCACACCAGCCACACTAAACTTAAGTCAAATCATAGCTACAAAAGTCACCTTTATTAGTTTGCCTAGTCATTTTTTAACAACCCAGCGCATTAGCCTCGTTGCTTTAAAGTGTAACTCAATACTTTATTATCTGGTGCAACGAAAAGATGTACTGGTTTGAGAAGGATGTGGCGTGAGGACCCCACTTGGAGCAACGACAGTCAAGGAAAACTAATAAAATATGCGTTAACCTGTGCATAGTAGCTCGCTTCCAAGGCGAGGAACTGTAGCAACTCTTTATTTGACCAAACAAGTACCGAGACAGATGCAATGCCATTTTTATCATTTGACTTGTTATTGTAGTGCCAAATGGGAATAGGCTAGTGTGATGCGGATGCTCTTATTATTTGTATTCAACATAGATCTACTTTTTTGTTGATCTCTAGTTTTGTCTAGTTTTATTATAATAATGGGTTTGTAAACCTAAAAAACAAGTTCTTATATGCATCTAGTTCGTATACTTAAATTCTCCTAGATTTGACTTTTATTATGTGCATATATACTAGCACAATATCATTGTTGGGTACTCCGCTAAGTCACTTAATATCGGATCAACATTTTACCTAACATGATTATTGAAAACTTAATTTCAACCAACATCCCATGCATGCATCCTCTTTGTATTTAAGATTGTAATAATTAATAGAAATACACATCTATATATAGCTTTATCTCCAAGGCTGTAAGGCATATCGGCTGATTGAGAAAAGAATACGTACATAATTATAGAGAAAACACAAGGCTATGGTTTGATGTTTAGTAAGTTACTAGTTAAGAAAGTGACTCTCTAAATAGGAAAATAACTTCTTTTTTGAGCACTGTTTGCTACGGTGAAACTCAAGTCCAAACTTACCCATTCCAATTTGCATGGTTAGTGCTTATTGGCCAGTGTATAAGGCCTACTCAGTAAACTCCAGAGCTTGGTGTGGCAGTCAAGACTTGAGACTTAGCGTTTGCTCTCTTTCAAAATCTCAAGTAAACTCTCACTGCCATCAACTCTTGGGCCACCTCATATGATGCATAATCGTGTAGAATTTTAATTAGAAGTACAAACAAACTAGCCTGGGACACCTTATGTATTACCTAGAAAGAAACATACAAGGAAATAAAAAATAACTTGAAATAAGTCATTTAGTAATGGGAAAATGACGGTTAAAGACGTGTTTTGATAATTAATACCCGCCAAAGACATTTTCAGCATTAACAAATGTTCTTAATTTGTTCTTGGCGGATATTAATTATCAAAACACATCCTGGGCCGTCATTTTCCCTTTATTAACGGTAAGGATGTATTACAAAAGTTCCCAAAGGTGTTGGGCCATAGAACTAGGGATTTATCAGAAACTACGGGCCATAGGCCCAGTCTCTCAGTTTTTTATTTGAAGATCAGGGCTCAAATGGGCCCATAGAAAAAACGTTGGGCTTCACGTTGGAGTTCGAACATAATCATGTTGGGCTTCAGATCTTTGGGCCCATAGAAAAAGCGTAAGACGCCCTAAATCAAAATTACTATTTTTCCAGGTGTACAATCCATAACCATACTTGATACTAGTATAGAAGAACTGAAGAAGAAAAATAACCAAGTGTTGTATCCGGCAATAATTGATTATTGACACATGACATTGCCTTGAGAAGTGTGCGATGATGTCCAGGTGCACACACATGCACCTCGATCGATTAATCTTTGGAGAGCCAAAGCTTTACTTGCCCTGAAGAGGTTGATTACACCTGAGGGTTTATGAAGCCGAACTTGAGACCATAGGAGAGAACAAACATTTAATTCTCAAGTATTGGAAGTCAACCCCATTGGGTTCCTTCCGATCACTTGTTGTTAACTACACTATCTTTAATTAAGATACCTTGACTTAGGGTTCATGAACCAACAATATATATAAAGTTGAACATCATTTTAAAAAATTTAAGTTTGCAAATCAAGTTAAAATAAGCAATTATTTGGCTCGTTTAGCATACAAGGGTGTCGAAAACTTAAACTACTCGAAATCACCTCGATTAAAGCCCACTTGAGTTTGCCTCACCCTGACCCAATAGACAAGTCAAGTTCGGACATACTCTTGAAACTTGCTAAGTTTTCAAACTAAGCTTGAACTCATGACTTGTTCAGTTCGTTTATCAACCCTACTTGTTTTGAATAGAAAAACTCGATCGTTTTCTTATTCCTTAAGAGGGTTATCACATGAAATTTGGGTGTTAAAAGAACCCATGCCATGACTAAAAGTACTATCAAATTAATACGCCACACATGTGGCATTAAGAGGTTCTTGTTAGGGTATTAGGAATACAATAATATTTTTATCAATCAATAATCGCCTCTATAGATCATTAGGGCCACACTTGATGAGGTTTATAAATTATATATGAACCGTCACGAGATCTTGCCCCCATGATTATGTGTATAAGGAATCGCACCACAGGCATGCAATTAACTAATTATTAGCCTATCAATAACTCAAAAAAGATAACCTTAGTTTTCTATGACCTCTTGGAGTGCCGACTACAAATTTATTTAGTTGGCCAGATGGTTAAGGCCCGTAAATTAAGAGTTAATTTTTTCCTTCTAGTTAATTGATAACAACTATTGATCTACTCCATACAAGGAATTGCCTCGGCTTTATATATAATTGGGTCCGCCACTAGTGAACGGCGGGATTGATCCCAAAGAGTAGTCAGATTCGCACAAATTAATCCAGACACCTGAATTATGAAAGTGACAGAGAATCATCTCCCTCTCTCTGAAAGTGATCAAATTACCATCAGCATAATATTCTCCAATCAACACTATGATACGATTCTTTGATACACTTGTCCCTTTAAAAATTTACTTAATATTTTAAATAAGCAATTAATGGAGTTTAGTGCATTTGAATGCTGACAAAGTTTCTGCCTAACTGATTTAATTAAGCCCCACGCTTTATTTTATTTTTGGTCTGGATTTTAAGCCCCACCAGTACTCAAGGGCCAATAACCTACCCATGGGCCAAAATTTTACTTTGTCAATAATTATAGGAAATTGATTTACACTCCTTTTTTTTCATGCAATTAATTAAAGACGCATTTTTTTTTTGTCCTCTAGCACCTGAATTTAACAAACAGTCCTTGAAACAATACACTTTTCGTAAATTGCAAGGATTGTTTAGTAAATTCACATGTTAAAGGACAAAAAAAAAGTGTGTGCATCAAAAAGGGGAGTGTGTAAATCAATTTCTTAATTATATGTCCGGATTTTAGATGTAGACACGGTAAAAAAAAAAAAATTAACACTCTACTTTCATACTTTACACGGTTTTAATGAAAAGTTAAGATATAGAAATCGAAGTGTTAGACACTAATTAGATTTAAAATTGAAAAACAAATTAAAGAAAACCAGTGAAAAAATTCTGAAACAAAGAATTTAGAAGGCTTTGATGTCATAGTATTGAATCAAAGAATTTAGAAGGCTTTTTTTAATCAACCAGCGAATTTAGAAACTTGAACTACAAATAAACAGAACCTAGCTATTTCCTTTTCCTTTTCTTGGAATGGTGAAATTCCACTTTTCCAAGTTTAACGTATATTTCTACATATTCAAGAAATCTCATGCTGTGTTTGGATGAGTTTTTGAAAAAAAAAATTATGAGAGTAATGATTGAAAGTAGTGGTAATGAATATTTTTTGAATTAAATTTTTTTTTTTCAAAAAGAGAAACGAACAAGGCATCAAACTTCAAGGAAGCCCCCACAATTTTGACAACTTTGTGCTCCACCACGTAAGATCAATCCCAAAACCTACCACGACCATCATCCGTGATCCATTTTTCATTCTCTTCCCTGTCATGTTGTGCACTATTAATTTCCTGTAGTACTGTAATTGAAACAGCCCTATAAACAATGCGAATATTAGTGGAGCATGTTGTATAGCAAATGTTTTTACTAGAAATTCACTGTGCTATATAATAGCACGAAAATACTGCATATAGTATTGAAGCTGCTCTTACACCACTGCATTGAATTTCTTTTATGGTTCAGCTCCCCTCAATTCACTTGGCTTGACTAATGCACGGGTAATGTCAAATAAAAATTTAAAAAAATATAATGCACTTTTCACAAACGTTAATACACTTTTACAAATATATATACGGAGTATATTCGCAATGAATTGTGATCAGCATTTTCCTCCTTCTTTTCACTTTAATTTGCCGAAATTATTCGTGGATATTAAGAGGCCTTTCAGATGAAAGTTTTGGAGCATGTTTCAGCAGCAGTACTGGTCTAGTCATCAGATTCCGACCAAAAACGAAAAAATAAAATAAAAGTCTAGTCATGATCAGATGGCATTTTTAAGAATTTTCAGCTAGTACTGACAGCTACTTTATTACATCCAAGTTGTAGACATGTCGGCGACGAATTAGAGCAAAAACTTAAAATGGGTGGGGTAAAAAAAATTGATAGCGACGCCTATTAGGGCATAATTGGTGTGGCCGCATTAATTTTTTCGGATAATTGAATTGTACAATCGAATCTATTTAGCGGTCTAGCCGTAAGCTGCTCCTCCGTTAAAAAAAAAAATTACTATTTTCTTACACAAAATTGACATTCACGATTTCCAACAGATACGTATCTGTAGCAGCCACTGTGCAGTTTTAGAAGGTGTGAGAATTCAATAATGGAGGCAAACAGTAAAAATCTTTCGGAATTTGTGTTCCAAAGTTTCATAAATAGCGCAACAACAGTAGCAGATGCAATAAAAACAGGTGCAGTATTATTACAAAATCTGCATAGATTTTCTGTTTTTTTTTTGTTTTTTTAATAACATTTACCGCTGCACAATGGGTTGTGATTAGCATCTGCTGTGATTAATTTCAAGTAATTAATAAAAATTCAAGTTATAAGTGACAACAAACGGGACCTTTAACAACGTCTAATGTGAAAACTTTTCAAATTAATTGGACTATGTTTTTATAATTTTCAAATTTCTCTCGTCGAGACAAACGATAGGTATAAGAAAATTTGTTCGAACAGAGTAAGCATTGGAATCAAGATAAAGCAATTGTAAGAAAAGTACTAAAAATACTGCCCAAGAAAGTCAGCCAAATTGACCCTAAATGCAATGGAACCAACTGCAGCGGTGACTTTAGCATTTCAAGGAATTGGTGTACAAAAATTACTTTACTTTAACTCTTCTCACTTTAGGTAAAACAATACAATATTTCATATGTTAGGATATAAATATTGCGATATCACGAAGCATTAACATACATAAGATTTTGCGATTGTCATCGACGTACGGATTTTTTAATTTGGAGCCAAACAAGATTGCACATGAGCATCTCAATCGATCCATACGAGTAGATAATAGGCATGAATATGCATGCTCTTCTTTTAGGAGATATGAAGTTGATCTTCGTTCACTGATGAGAAGACGGAGCACGATACAATACTAGGATAGTGTGCGCATCAATCAGGAGAAATCTAATTCACTTTCTCCACTTTCTCATTATTGTTTTGAGTTAAAAATTCAAGATATGCAATATAGCCGATTAAAAACCTTTTGTTATGGTTTTATTTGCTTACAAACATATGCTATCTTTGATTCGAAAACAAGCAAATTATGAAATTATTATAAAAAGCTAACTGATTGTGATCACGTAGATACAATATCCCTTTCTTTTATTTTCTTTTATTTTGGTTTGGATAAAACGACATTGCATTGTCACCCATCGGCCGGTCTTTTGGGATTTTAGAAAGAAAAAAAATTACCTACAATCATTTCTGTAAGAATATAATTTTTGTTCCCAATCAAATTACAATCTTTTCTTTTATTCGAGGAAAATACAATCTTGTATAGCCATACTAATGATAACAAACTTTAATTTGTAAAGAAAATACGGACACAAATGTGTCTAGAGATTGACATGCGATTAATATTGTATGTCCAACGTTCATTAGTGCATAGAATTTCCGTACATCAAATAATTTTAGATACATCTTTGGTCGGATTTGTGTTCGTAGACCCCTTTTTTCAAACGTTTTGAAATACAAAAAAAGTCTAGAACCACAATTCCGAACGCAACTGTGTCCAGAATGATCACGTATGTGCACGTGTGGGCTCATCATGTACTATTCCGGTCACAGTCGTGTTTCAGAGTGTTTGTCCATAGCATTGCTCTTTGAAACACGACTAAGACACGGTACGAAATGATGTTTCAGACACGGTTGTGGGCCCATGACCTTTTTTTTAATCTTTTTTTTCTTTCTTTCTTGTTGTTTACTTCTAGCCCTATTTATTAGGCTTGGCGTCCTATTGCTTTCCCACTCTTTCCTCTCCGTTGGCCACTAAACAAATGCTGCTCCTACTCGCCTTTTCTTTTCTTCCCTCCTCATCTCCCCTACTTTGTTGACAGTA
>BPLS01010799.1:0-15360 GCA_019656275.1 Rhododendron kiyosumense | reverse complement strand
TAAATGAAAATTCCTATCAGAATCAAGTGCAACGGTTCCAGGGATAGCTGTAAGCTATTATCTTACAAGGGATTTAAGCAAAGGAAACAGATTCACAGGAAGAATTTTCATACACAGAAACCACCAAGAATAAAGTGACTATAGCAATTTTCTTAACACAAGGGCAGTAGTAGTATAAATTGAGATGAAAACAAGACCACAAAGGCCACTAGCACAGACAAAAACTCGTGCTTTTGACGGTTTAGGAACATCTCTACTTCGAGGGCATTTTTAAGTTTACACGAAAAACTTTGCCTGGTTCATTTCCCATTCATCACTATACGAATATGTACTCTGGATAAATAGTCTCCAAATGCGGAGACTACGGTAATACTGGATTTACATTAAGTTACATTCATTTTCCACAGTGTGCAAGTAATTCTTGAGACTGGAATGGTGATTGGAAGATTAGTGAGGATAACGGTATCTGACCCGCAGGAACACAGAATTATGTGGCATAAAGAACGAAAAGGCATGGGACGATTCCATTGCCAAAGCATCGGATTCGTAAATTGTAGTAGGCGTTACGTGTATGAAAAAGTTTTAAAAGCTGCAATCCGGTTAGAAAGGGCTCCTATTTGCCTCGAATTAGGCCAGATGGTCTGTTTAATCTGAGCCCGAAACAAGTCCAATTTCAGCTTGAAGAGTTGGGTTTGAAATATAACTCCTCTTCATAGATTGCCAATCTAAAATTTTGTACTGGGCTAGATGCTTCGTCTAAGTTTATTTCAGATGATATTGGACATCTCTGTAACATGGCAGAAGAGATTTACCTATTGCAATCCTAACTTCTGAATCATAGAAGCTTCATAAATTTCACAATAAGGAAAAGAAAACAAGTAGCAGAGAACAATGAAATGGTCCATGAGGGCACAATATCAACTGAAAGTATCGTGGTCAGAAAGCTACATCTACAAACAAAGAGAAACACAAACGAATCGAATGACCAACATTTTCAAAGCTTGAAACTAATCCCAACACTCCCAATGCAACACAATTAACAAGCTACAACTTACATTCTTGATCAAAGCCATCTACACAAACAAAGAGCTAACTTACATGTATAAGCTGATTATACTTCTTTCATGACGGACTTTATCCACTTGGCTCGCACTTCATCAATTTCGGCTTTTGTGTAAGTTTTTTTTCCATTGAACTGCAATAGATTGAAGAAAAAAAAATATTTACAAGTTAACAGTTCTATTCATAAAGCAATATAAAGAAATACATGTTCAAAATAAGTCTCACATTTGAAGCTTCACCAGTCTTATAATTTTCACTAAGGGAGCAAGGGTTTACAAATGTAAATCTTGTATCCATATTGGAAACCTTGATACTCAAATAGAGTTGTCTGGAGAAGAATGAAACAAAATTTATAACCACTACATACTTCTACAACCATTAAAAGATGCATTCCATAACTCTTACGTTATGTATAACATTAGAGCAAACCCATATAGTAGACATGGGCACCGAATAGATGAAAAAGTGATTGTGTGCACGTGAGTGTGAGAGAAAGGGATTAACATGACTTTACGATTGGATGAGATTGATCACGTTTTGAAACAAATATCGAGTGAATTCAGCCATTCAAAAGCATGAGAACTAATCCACTAGCACACATATTCAAAACTAGAGGACAAGACTTGCAATTGAATTCCTTCCATATAAGTAAGAATAAAGGAGGTTTTGTAGCAAAATATAATATCAAATGAGCAAAAAAACTGATATAAGGCTAGGTTAAGTATTTCATCAGACTAATCTGCCACTGCAACTGTTCCAAATCTTTAGCCTTAATCAAAGAGACTTATGGCTGCTAACTTATTAACAGAAACCATTTAGACATGACAATTGTGTCCATTGCAGTTATGGGCTTCCCTTTCCACCGAATAATCATTACAAACTTGCAATAAAGGCCAACCTTCCCCCTAGACATAAGCCCATGAACTAGCATAAAGGCCCATTTTGATATCAAATACTATTTTCAACAACTTGACTAGTTTAGATTACTGGCACCATCCACCACCTAATTCAGTCAACCCAACCATAACCATTGACGCATCACATCCCTATTCGCTAAAAAACAAACAAGTAAAGCAAAATCTTAAGAGTTGATCTCTTTTTTCCCTAGGCCCTGTCTGTTTGAGTGCAGCAACAGTGAAGGGGTAAAACCATAGGCCTCATTTAGAAAAAACAAAAGCTATTAATGGAAGGGAAGACTAATTAAACTACATGGCTTTGCGTGGCCACGTAGCCCATTCCATGAGGAGACCTAGGAATAACGATTTCATTCCTTCTCTGGGAAACTAAAAACTACCTAAGTCATGTCGGTAAATTCCAGAGCAGCAACATGCAAGTCTACTGAATGTGTCAAATACGAAAGTACAAGAAGAGAAAGATTGGGAAATTGAAAGTTAAATTGGAAAAATTAGGACAAATGCATAACTGGAGAAACTTTCTTTGTTATTTTCTTTTTGTGCTCTCTCTGTTCCTCGTTGGGCACTACTTCACATTCATGGTATTGATACTGAAAAAGCCCCTATTGTTGAGTCCCTCACTCGCCGATGATGCTTTACTGTCCTTGTAGCCCGCAAACGCTGCGAACAGCCTAGGATTACCATTTTCGTCCCAGGTGATTGTTCCATCGGTAGAATCCATTGAAGAAATGAAAATCTATCCTCTAGTTTTGAAAAAATTCTGGAGAGTGAAAGATATTCAGATCTAATAAGACAACACTAAAATAGATACAAATTGCATTTCTATAATGCAATAAAGATACACGAAAATCTTTCATCTCCCATGCGATTTTCCATACCGATGATTAAATCAGAAGACATTTTGAAGAAGGATAATGGAGGAATTAATACAAGAAATCACAAAGAGGGAGCGCACCGTTTCTTCCTTCACGGTGGTGGTGGAGAGAGAAGAGACTGCGGCAGCACGGCGTGTGAGGATGGGGGCAAAGAGTCGGTGGCGGCATGTGAGGATGGGGGCGTGGGAGGATGAAGCTTCAATGTGTACTGGAGAGCTTCAACGTGTGAGTGGAGAGCTTCAACAGGTGAGTGGAGAGGAACTAGGGCTTATTTTGGGCTAAAGTGAAACGACGTCATTTTGAGCACCCTTTCAATTACTTTCCCTTTTTCAACCGCGCCTATAAATGAGCCAAAAAATTCGAAAGTTCCCGGTTTTTTCCACAGTTTTTTATCTAGCCACAAAAGCGAGATCTTTTATCTCGCCCTTTTTTCGCACCAAATTTTTTATCACGCCACAGAAGTGAGGTCTTTTTTTTTTTATCTCACCGCACGAGTGAGGTCTTTGTCTCTCTCTTTTCTGCTGTTATTCCACACTAAAGTCTTCTATCACACTGTAAGAGTAAGATCTTTTTTCTTTTATCTCCTTGCAAGAGTGAGATCTATTGTCTTGCTCTTTTCTGTGGTTAAGCACCACTTTTTATCTCAGTTTTTGATTTAAACTGAGATTAAAAAGTTAGCTTACAATTTTTTATCACGCTTTCACTGAAAACCGTGATCTTTGTGAATCTCCTTAGTGTGGTATTTATCTATTATTGTAGTAGTGCGGAAATGGACCAAAGACAACCAACCACCCACGATTTTAACTTGGGATCATATTTCGATCTTATATGTAACAGATTTAACAAGTAAATGAGCAGTTACATATTTTATGTTGCAAAAATAGTAATCTTTAATGGACGAATCTATAAGACATAATAATGCTCAAATCACCGATATGTATAGGGGATTTTAAATGAGGGTACGATTATAAATTATCAAATCCTTTTTTTTTTAAAGTTAATCTTAGTTTGAAAAATCTACATCATGTAAAAATAGTCATGGTTACCTGCCAATCTCAATTAATTGTGGGACTTCAAGTTGCCCAGAAAATCGCCGACCTTGGAATAATTGCGTTAAGACTGTGCAAATGGCAATGTTTGTGAGTGTGACCGCTATGTTATAGTACATGGCCGAAATGTATGAGTTTATGGCTCGGACCTGGTCCTTGACTTTGTTTTGCTCGAACTCCATCACTTGTGTTCGATGATCCAATAACAATGGTGGAAGAGCAAATCCACCAAAGATGAAGCCGCGGAAGATCAAGTTGGCGGGAAAAAATGACGTTTTGTCGTGGTGGCATGGAACTCGCGATCCAATGGTGCATGGTTAGGCTGCCTCCTTCTTCTTCTTCATTTTCTTGAAACTTTTATATATCTCAGGAATAGGAGGGGTGTTGGTATCCCCTCCGCTCCGTTTCAATTTTTTGGCCAGTTTTCAAGCATATTTTGATGATTTGCTTCGTTTATTTTTTAGAGTTAGGCGAGAACATTAATCGTATTAAAAATATGATCATAGGACTTTAGTAAATATATGATTGGCATACATGAAAAATGCAAGAAAACAAAAAATGGGTTCCGATTCAGTGTGTTTTTTGATCCAATTTTTGTTTTTCTTCAATTTTCACGTGTGTTGATTATGTATCTACTAAATTCCAATGAACATGATTTTTTTGAAATTAATTTTCTCACCGAGCTCTACAAAATGAACGAAATTGATTATCAAAGTGTGCTAAAAAAAATTGCTGAAAAATTGAAAACGAAGCAGAAGAGAATACCAAGACCCTTCCTATACTTGGGACATTCAAATAATATGTTTTTGGACTAGCCTCCAAGAAATGGCATGCACTTAGAGTATTCACATTGTAATAAGCAAATATTTGTGAATAAGCAAACTTAACAACAATGCTCAAAAAATACCCCACATTGTAATAAGCAAAGTTACGAGTCTTTTAGCAAATAACCAAATTTCAATCATTCCATAATCAAACTTAACAACTTTTACCAATAATCAAAACTCAATAACCAAACTTAATAACTAAACTCAAAACTCAATAATTCAAAAACACCCCACATTGGAATCATTTTATCGAGACGAATAATTTGGTGTGGTCGGGTGCGTGATTGGAACTCGTTTGCAATTGGACATATGTGCATTATGTATTAAGGGGATTTGTTTTGTTCTGGATGCAAAAATAACCAATGTGGAGGTAGAAATTGTTAAGTTTGATTATGAACTAAACGGATAATCAAATGCTGACGTGGCACATTTTGGTTATTGGTTTTGATTATTTCCATTGCGGATGCTCTTACGATACCTTTTTAGGGGGGGAAATTATATAGAAAGACTTCAAATCTGTAATTCAGAAAACGCTGCATCCTATTTGGTTGGTAATTTCATTTATATACAAAACACATTTTTGTTTGTATCCTATTTTTATCGAGTCAATATTTTTTAATTTTAAGCTAGCGAGTCTATATAAGATTAGAGTAGAAGGAATCGTCTTATGTAATTGAGAGTAAGCGTATCAGCCAGATAAAATAGAAAATGATTAACTTTCCAATTTGCTAACCAACTGGGGCTAGCTCAGTTAGCCAGAACTCTTACATCTCACTAGGAGGTTAGGAATCGAGTCTTTCCACATGCGTGTCGGTGTTCTTTCCTTTGTATTTGTTGGGGTTATTTATCCCCTTAATGGGGCTTTGTTTATACCCGTTTTTGGCACCGCGGGTCGGGCCAGTCGTGATTAGATTTTAAGTTAATTCTTTAATTAATTTAGGCCGAGATTGGGTGTTTGACTGATGGTTAATTATTGGGCCATGGGTTTTTTCCATTTGGGCCCAAGAAGCACAACCCTTGTAAAGAATTGCGGCCCAAGGTCTTTGAGAGGAGCAGCCCACGAGCATTGGGCCCGAGTGACACACAGCCCATATTTAATTACGGCCCGAGGTCCTTTAAAAAGTATAGCCCACGGGTTAGCCCATGGGGGAAATGATGGTTCGACCCATGGGTATAGCTCACGGTTCTAGGCTAACAACAAAGTGCTGAAATGAGGTGCGGAGCAAGGCCCCACCTTTGTAGGAAGTTGGTTATGTTTCTGGCAGTTGTGTTTGTTTCAATTCAAAGGCCAATTGACCAAGTCAATTGGCCATGTGTCGTGAGGAGCACAAAGAAGGGGGGAAGTTGGGAGATATTTCTACCTAAGCATGGGACACGTGTCAACCTACAAGAGGCCCATTCCCCATGATCAAACTCAACTGCCATCAACCTCTGAGCAACTGCCCATGATCGAACATGCATGGAAAGTGGAGCAAATCGTGGGACATGTGGCAGCTTACGGTGCAATGCTGAATCCGGATTCAGGCCTGAATCTGCTTGCTGTTTTGCTTATAAATAGCAGAATTGAAGGCAAAAAACAGGTCCAACACCAATCAAAGCTCACGCTTACAAACAAAGTCTTCCCAGCGAAGCACACTTTCCTACTTTCAGCAAAGTAGACTATCGAATACTTAGTATTCAACCCCATTCGAACTAACTTCTTCAAGTAGTTTGAATTTTACTTTTCTTGTACAAACTTTATTATCCCGGAGTAATAAAGTTCACGTTTTTCACGTCTCATTTCCTATACGACTAGGAAATTTAAAGTCCACAACCGTGTGGCAAACCACGAACCTTCTTACGATCTTTAACCTTTGGGTCGTACACAATCGTTCTACGATAGAAGTCAAGATTCACGGGAATCTTCACAACAAGTTAGGCGCTACAAGTCTTGGCACGCCCGCGCACATCGCATTCACACCTGCTGCCAAAAACGCGAGTTTTCAGGCTTATAGTTGAATTGGACTTATGGTGATTGTGATCCCTTTGATGGGCTTATTTATCGTGTTGGTTCAGTTGTTGCCTTGGTTATCTCGTGAACTCTCGTACAATAGATGCAGTAACTTGTGATTTGTATTTTGTTCTTTATACGTGATGTAATGATCTCTACTTCTGATTGAAAAATAAAAACTTTCCAATTTGTTGGGCGACTAACAAATTAACTTTCCAATTGATCGGGACATATAGTGGCAGCTAGCCTCTCAATTTACGTGATAAAAAAGATTGCAAGACTTCATAAATAAGGAAAGGGGTTGTGCTGTCCAAAGTTGTCAAGAGATTGAGAAGGGAAGGAAAAAAAAAACAGTAGTGTTTTTCCCATTGTGTTGGGAAAGTCTGTAGACACAGTAAATCTGTGCACAGATCGTGCACATATTGCGATGTGGAGCTCATTAGGAGTTTCACACAAATGATTCGAGACGTTTATTATGTTTAAAACATTTTTTAGAGGACTCCTGAAAAAATCAGCTCAATCCGATACCTATAAGTACTTGATCCTAATCGTCTAACTTTTTATGCCATGTCCGAATCTATGTCCATGCCCAATGTTACTTTTTGTGCACAAGCGTACATACTAAGTCAAAAACAGAAAACTACGCTCTCTCAAAAACCAAAGACACCATTTTTAATTCCTGGAAGTTGCATGAGAAAGCAACATGACCATTTTATTCCTTTGTTCCCACTTTGAAAACAAACAAAAAAAAGAAGAAGATGTAACTTGAAGGACATGAACAAATTAATTAGTAGAAGAAAATAACACAACAAAATCCATTTAAACTGATTTTTCTATTGAAGGACTGATTCTGAGTGCAAGTTACAAGATTCATCTCTCTACATGTGGAAAAAAACCTTCTAACCAACTACATGACTATTCGTCCGATCGATTATGGAGTAATAAATGTATGTTTCATTCCTAATGGCGTAAAATAATTAACGACCTACATTATGCCAGGGTCTAGAACTATCACGATTATCACAATACAAACATTAAGCGGAACTTAAGGAATCAAGAATAGCGTACCCGGATCCATTTATGCGGAACTTGAGCAATCCGGTAAGTGACTGTAGCGACCATAATTTTACTAGAGCATTAAGCCCTAGATAGAAGGCGGTTTCTCGATCTCCCTGGCCTAGCTCACTTTCTAGTTGTTTAGTATATGACGTTAAATTAATAGAACACTAGACGCTCTTTTATAGGTAGAGAGAGGACCGGTTTTCTTATTAAACATTGATACTAACTTCTCATCAAAGTATAGCGTATTTAGGAAACTTCTCTATTTGACCTATAGAATAAAATAAAGATATGGAAAATCTTATTAAACTCATCAATCAATATGTGCCATATAAAATATGTGGGCCACCACAATTACTAAATTAAAATTTAGTTTTACATTCTCCCACTTGGATCATATGATAACTTAAGTATAGTTTAACAAGGTAAACATAAAGCGCGCCATAAGTCCATATCAATTCCTTCTTAATTTGGTCACAATCATAATACTATTATTAAACAACCCCTTAATGTGAGTCATGGCGGTTCTATATCACAATGACATAGTCCCTTCCATGCACTACAAGAAAAATTGCAATGGATGACGAATGAAAATCGTCACAAATTGTATGTTTTTCGTCACAAATAATATAGGTGACGAAAAAAAATTGTCGACTAAAGGTTGTCGAGGATTCCTACCTGGTGACGAAATTTGTTTTTCGTCACCTATTGTGCCTTTTGGCGACGAAAAATTTCATCACGGAAACATGACTTGGTGACGAAATTTTCTTCGTCACCTACTGTGCTTTTTTGACGACAAAAAATTTCGTCACAAATTATTCCCTTTGGCTCATCAAAGGTGACCCATTGGTGACGAAATATTTCGTTGCAAAAGACATTCTTATATGTGAAAAAATTCTCACTCTCTTTGCTCCTGTTGGGTTTCAAACCCAAGTCTCCTAGGTTTTCCACGCAAGCTTTAACCAACTACATTACACAAACTTTTCAGCATATGTTTGAAATATTTAATATATAACACATACATTTAACATTAAAATATATTTTGAATGGCATTTTGAATCATTAAACATTAAAATTAGCAATTTTGATAAACATTAAAGTCATAACTCTTTATGTTATTATTCAAACCCATTTTAAATTATCTCAATCGGAGTTCTGAGTAAACAGTTATGCCCAAAATATATTTGGGGACAAAGCATAATTCATAAATTTCGTCACCGAATGATAAATTTTTTGTCACTGAAAATGTAATAAGAAGACGAAAAATATTTTTTGTCGCCAAATTGGTTCATTTAGTGACAAAATATTTTTTTCGTCACTAAATAGTCATCTTTGGCGACAAAAAATAATTTCGTCTCCTTTTTTATTCTTTTGGTGACGAAAATTTTATTTCGTAGCCAAATAGGTGCCTTTGGTGACAAAAATATCTTTTTCGTCGCTAAATAATTATAATTGGTGACGAAATAATTTCGTCGTGGAAGTTGTCAAAACAGTGACGAATTTATTTTTTCGTCGCCAAATATACTCATTTAGTGACGAAATTAAATTTTGTCGCCACTTTTTCCTCACTAAACATACTTTTTCTTGTAGTGATGTACCACAACAATAGTAAACTCTTTAACATAGTCTTCAAGTGAGAAACGTTTTCATAAGGTCCAATGATAATGTCTTTTGTCAAAAACTATTCCTGTAATCATTAATCATTCACATACATGCATGTACACTGTTCGTTACAGGAAATTATCAGAAACTCGTAATTGAGATCTCTCAAAGTGTCAAATAACATTATCATCATATTGTAGTCCATAAGTACAACTATTATGGGCTATGCTAGACTCATTCAATCAGCATATTACTTAAACATCTTTGCACTAACCCAATTATTAGTGGATCTGCAATTATAAGTTATGTGCTTATGCCTTTAGTGACACTTTGTTTCTGAAATTTTTCTTAGAAAAGAAAATAGTTGCAGAATCATAAACTCCTAATGACTTAATAATTGTGTCGACAACCCCAAATCCTAAAAAAAAAAAAAAGATATAACTTGAAGGACATGTACAAACTAGTAGAAGAAAATAACACAACAAAATTCATTTAAACTGATTTTTTATTGAAGGATTGATGTAATTACATCATCTGAGTGCAAGTTACAAGATTCATCTCTCTATCTGTGGAAAAAAACCTTCTAACCAACTACATGACTATTCGTCCGATTGTGGAGTAAGAAAAATTTTTCAGTGCCGAGCGGGTACCACGTGGTGCCCGCTCGGCAATCCGAGCCGTCCATTACGGGTTTGGACGGCTCAGATTTGGAGAGAGAAAAGGAGAGAGAAAGTGTTGGGATGATCGAGAGAAGAGAGAGTGTTTTAATCCGAGCCGTCCAAAAGTGTATCGGACGGCTCGGGTGTGCCGAGCGGGTGCCACGTCGGCAATACCCGCTCGGCACTGAAAAATTCCTCGTGGAGTAATATATACTACATCACTTTCGTCTTGCGCTGTCCAAGGAAAAGCCATCTACACCACAAAATAGGGCAACCACCGTAGAGAGGCAGAAAGAGTCCACAATTTCTGAAAACTCAGGAGACCCAATCCCGTGGATATCCACCTACTACCATACACTAGAACAAGTTTGAGTCCTTCAAAATCATGTTCACTTTTGAGCTTCAAAATTGTAGATACAAATAAAGACAAACAAAGGATTCCACTGAAGAAGGCGATGATCACCGGTTTGAAATGCGGAAACAGTTTTCTCCACACGCAAATATATTCTCATGCACGACGATAAAGTAAACAAAGAGGGTACTAGAAAGTAAAAATTACTGGTATGGATCGGAGTTATAGCTAGTTGATTACCAGAAGTGCCAACAAGGGCACAAAACTAAAGTTGGTCCTGCATTCTCGCAAGTCTTCCAAACAGAAAACCAGCACAAACAAATAGACCACTGGGCTACACAATCAACTCATCTAATTTAGTTAGTCAATCAAACAGACCACAAAAAAAATCCCAATTTCGTAATGGATCACAAATCCTAATTTTTGGGGGTCCCCAAATTTTAGGATCCTTAGATGGAGAATCTAGGGCGGGGAGAGAGAGAGAGAGAGACCCTGGTCGAACTTCGAGCTCGTTGTAGGTGGTGGTGGTCGCCAAAGGCCCGGGAGTGGGAAGGCAGTGGTGGTGGTCAGCGGTGGTGCGGATGGTGGCTGGGTGGGTCGCCCCTCACTCTCTCTTTGGCTTGGAGGCTATGTTTTTTAAACTTATAAGTCTAAAACTTATTTCAGTATTTTTTACTATTTGTAATTTTTTGTTTAGCTTTTCGTCATAATTTTTAGTGTTCATCATTGATCTCAACGAGATAAATCGGAAAAATATAAAAACAAACATCGATGTTGAAAAAAATTCAAATAAAATGGCACTTTAGACAAATAAAACAACTGTTTGATATTTTTTCATCCAGTGAACTTTTTTTTGCTTTCATAATTTTGCACTTTTTAGGCTACTTTCGTCCAAACGGATAATTAATCCAAAAAATATCACTCGAATCTAACAAAAATTCAAAAAAAATGAACAAACACACAAAACGAAAAAAATAATTAAGTTTACCAGTATGAGGTCGGAATTTATGGAACAAACAGACGGAGGAAAAAAACCACGTTTTTTTTTTATCTGATCTCGTGAGCGTGTTGTCACCATGTTGTAAAGGGATGTCGTAAGTACTGTATATACCATTTCTGCAAGTTGAATTCTTGTTTAGGAAATTCGAAAATGGCAGTATTCGACGCCCTCCCTCCTATTATGACTTTTCTTATATATATTAGCTTAATTTCCTTCTCTCGCTTTCCACTTGTAACGCATTTCATTGTGGAAGTGCATATTAACATCCTAAGTTCCGACACTATTAATATATGGGTCCATCCTTAAACATGCATCTCCATGTAGTACTCCTCTATTTTCTTTCATGGCTCCTCCTCTTATTACCGCAACCCACAGTAGTACTAGCCAAAAACATAACCGACAACATCGCCAAAGTAACCTACGAAAGCTTCTTCGTCACCAAGCAGCCCAGTTGCCCACTCGAATGCGGAAACATAAGGGTCCCTTACCCGTTCGGCATAGGGTTTGACTGCTCCTTGGATTCGAACTTCGAAATCAACTGCACCTCTGATTCAGAGCCCTTCTTGGACCGCCTCAAAGTCCTATCCATCTCCCCAACCCAAGTCAGGACCCAAAACGTTGTTGCTTCTAGGTGCTACAACGAGACCGGAAATGTGATCAGTGATTTTTTGGCCTTGGTCCGATTGTTGTCGGCTTGGCCGTACATGACTTCGGACACAGCGAATAAGTATATGGTCTTCAGCTGCGATGACTTTGGCCAACTCTTGGGCTCCAGTACTCAAGCTGGGTACCTCACTAGAGAATGCGGGTCTCTATGCTCCAACAGTGTGGACATGACTGATTTAAATTGTCCCGGTATTCGTTGCTGCCAAATTAATATTCCGAAGGGGCTGAAGTCGTACAACGTTTCCCTTAAAAGCTTTAAAAAACGTACCCAGGTTTGGACTTTTGTATTCTTTCTTCTTCTTTTTTTCTTTTTTCTTCTTTTGTACACCCGACACTAGAAAAATAATTAAGGAAATCATTAAAAAAAATCACTTAATTACCACAAGTTATTAGGTACTCCAACCATCACATAGTACTCCAATTTCATCCACATACAGGTTAGAACTGCAAACTTGTGTATGAATGCGAAGATTATCATGGCAGTGCCCCATACGACAGGAGCTGCACAATTACTCACCAAAATGTAACAGTCATGTTAGATTTTCAAATTAGTTTTGGATTGAATTTTTTTTTTTGCCAAAACAACAACTGTCGATATTATAGATCTAAGAAACAGTACATCAAAAGAAAACTACATCCTTAAACAAGAGATCAAGAAACCAAACGGGGGGGAGACTCAGTCAAACGTCTCCACCAAACTCAAACTAAACCGACTACTCCAAACAGACAGAGCAAAACACTCAAACGTGGGTAATAGAAGCCCCACAAACGTGGACAAATACACATGGGACACCAAAGAAGAGAATCAGAAAAAACAAAAAAAAACAAAAAAGAAGAAGAGAAAAACCAGTAATGGAACAGTCCGCCATCCTGGAGCAGACTTCATCGACCAACCTAGATCTCCCACTCGGCGGGGGAGAACGCCTCTCGCAACCACAATTTCCAAGGCACTACCTCCAAAAGCCGTCTTATAACACAGCAGGAAAGGCGGAGGAGGAGCAGCATATGGTGGTTTGGAGAAGAGAAGGATGGAGGTGAAAGGAGAACGTGAGAAAACCTTTGAGATCTGGGATCAGGAGGTGGAAAACCCCCACTAGAGGGAGAAATCTCTCCCCTCCCATCACCCATTAGGCCGTAAAACCCTTGGGGGAGGTGAAGGAGGGAGATGGGGGCAATGCTTCATTAGGGGTTCGAGAGAGAGAGAGAGTGCGCGCAAAGGGTTAATATCTAGGGACCCTAATATCTATCCTTAATTTAGGCTTGGTGTTCCGTGTTTACTTACTCTAATATGCTCAATGGAATGAAACTAGAGAGAACATGTAAGGTTCACGCGGTGATAAATGGGAGCTAGTATACGTATTGTTGGATTAGACAACTAGCCAATCTTATTGAAAGAAAGTTAGAACAACTTTTATGAATATTTTTTGAGTGAAAAATCTTATAAAAACACATAATTTACGGATTAATATTAATTTAATATATTAAAACAACATTAATAAATCAACGAATTGTCCCCGGCCGAAAATTGGGTAAAATTGGAGGTTCCACCCCTTCGAAGGAAGTTGCACCGTTTTCTCCTTTTTCCAGACTTGTTCTTGAGATCAACACCACCTGAAAACTCATTATCTTCTGTCTTATTCTTATGCTTGTTATAGGTTTGGTCATACGACAATTGTAGCTATGCGTTTGTGGGAGAGCATGATAGATTTAATTTCAGCAGCCCATCAGATTTTTTGGACCCCAATTTCGGGAACCGAGTACCCATAGTACTTGATTATGCGATTGGAAACCAGAGTTGTGCTGTAACCAATAATTCAATTACATATTTTTGCAACCCCAATAATACTTTTTGTACTGATAATACGGAGAGTGGCTTAGGAGGATATCTTTGTAGTTGCAAAAATGGTTACAAGGGCAATCCTTATTTGAGTCCTGGATGCACAGGTTTGTTGTTGGCTATGCTGTTTTTGTTTTTCCAATCATAATGCTATGTGGTAAACTCTAAGTAAAAAAAAAAAAAAGAAGACCCAGAGATTCGAGTACCAATTTATATATTTCTTAATGATTGATTGGCAGATATTGACAAATGCGAAGATCCCGACCTTAATGACTGATGAAAATGCAAGTTGCACGAATACTCCAGGAAGTTTTAGTTGTTCTTGTAATCCTCATTACTTTGGCGATGGAAGAAGCGACGGATGCGGCTGCAATCCTGATCAGGCCTCACAAATCTCAGTGATCAAGTTATCTCTAGGTACTTACGTATGTAATTGCCTAGTACATAAAAACGTGCTTCAGATTCAATTCTCTGTTGGTAAAGTCATGCAGAATATGGTTGCTAGTTTAACATAGCAGTATCATAAGTATTTTGGATAGAGCTTATCACGCAATCTCGATCATTTCATAAGAATGAGTGGGTGTTTCGACAATCTTATCAGGTAAATATAGGCGTTGAAATTCCAACATCTTCATCTATCGCCCTACAATTAAGATATTACTGAACTTTTTGACTTATTGGTCACGATTGGGATCTAAGGCTCGACTTGGTTAGGTTTGGTTTGGCTACGATTGTTATTTCTTGATCTTAACAAGTGTGGGAATGGTGTTGTACTGTTTTCCTTTGATGAACTGGGTTCCACAATTAATCTGGAGAAAGGATGAATGCTTTGTTTATAACTAAATATCAGTTAAGTCCCTACCCTATTTCTATAAAGTTTATTCAAATTTTTTTTGCATTTGTTTGTTTTGCTTCAGTTTTTTTTTGGATTATTGATTCATCGAGGAATCCAAAAACAAAAAATTGTTACTGAAAGTAAATTTTTTTGAACAAGTTACGACAATAATCCAAAAAGAATTGTCTTTTCCAGCCACAACTTACCTCTGTCGCTTGTAAGTCACTTACCGCCACATTCACCCAACGCCGTTGCCAGTTCAACCTGTACCATAGCCACCCATTCAAGTCACCACCTCATTGAACCCATAACCATCGAAGTTTGACTCCACCGTTATCGCGACATTGCCTGGCCCCCCTCTTCTATATCCATCGGTTTCGTTGTATGAGTAAGATGGACTTTCCCATTTCAAAAAAAAGATAGACTTTCTCTATTTCTTTGCAAAGTCAGCTAAATAAGCCTTACTATTTTGTTCACCTTCAGTCGGTACTTTCTCAAGTCTTGGAGCAGTACTTCTACTAATTTGTATGTGGTGGTTGTACCGAGAAGTCAATAAAGAAAAGAAGCAAAGCTCAAGGAAAAATTCTTCAAACGAAATGGTGGTTTGTTATTACAGCAGCAATTATCATCAGA
>BPLS01010797.1:0-14585 GCA_019656275.1 Rhododendron kiyosumense | reverse complement strand
TAAAGGAAATTCAACTCAATTGAATATCATTAAGTGCTAGCTTGATCAATTCATTAAATTTTTTATTCATAATTCGAATTAAATATGAATTCTCAATAAAAAAAAAATCAGCCACTAGAAAATAGTTTGTACTATATATATATATGTGTGTGTATATTATGCGTGCGATTGAATAGTTTGAAAGAGAAGATTACCACACTGTACTTAACGAGCTTCTTTCCCATCTTGATATTGAGAGAGAGAGAGAGAGAGTCCTCTGTATTGTCGGGGAAATGACAATTATAGAGGGCGAGCAGACAGGTCCCCTGTATCTTCGGCCAAAAATAAAAATGCCAATGAGGAACAGAGGGGGACAGGCATATACTCAACTCAACTACGACAGCATCATCAATGACGATGAATTTTATAGGAGAGTGATTTTGACACTCCTCATATTGATAACCATAATCGCAAGGGGAGTGTCAAAATCAATTTGGAGAGTGCGAAAATTCATCCCTCTATGAAATTGATTTTGGCACTCTTAGAGAGGTGTGGTTATCAATTCAAAGAGTGTCAAAATCAATTCATTTCTTGTATTGATGATAAGTCTTGCTTCACATACATCATCGTATCTTGACGTCACATGATATATCATAGAAAGCCAATCAAAACAATGTTTAAGTTCAAACGGAACTTGGACGATGTTTAAGTCCAAGGTTCAAACAGAACTTGAACAATGTTTAAGTCCTTGTTCTGTGCAAGCTTAAATACGATTTTTGATTTGATTTTTATAGGGGGTGCTAAATGGGCGGGTTTGGGTCAAGATGGGTAAGTTGCAAGTGGGTTACGTCTTTAATGGGTTATTGACCCATTTAAATCAATTAATTATAAGTCTAATTATCCATACCCAACCCAACTCGTTTATTTAAGAGCAAACCCGTCTATTAACTCAATTACATACTATATACTAAAATAACCTAACTACATATGTATACTAAAATGACCATATTGCCCCTGTAAATTTAAAGGACTAAAATATCATGTACACTAAAATTACCATATTATCCCTCTACTACAAAAATGACCAAATTACCGTTGTACACTTAATTACCATATTGGACGCTCTTAATTATAGAATCATCATAGCGTATCCAAATGGCTTATTTTTTTGTCTTTATTCAAATATTTTTCGCATTTGTTAGTTTTTTGTCAAATTTTTGAAGATTATTGCTTTGTCATGACGAGAAGAATCTAAAAAGTAAAAAATTACGATTGAAATTAATATTTTTTCGAATAAAGATGAAAAAATTGGCTTATTTTTGTCTTTCATTCAAAAAATTTAGGTTTTAATCATAATTTTTTACTTTTTAGATTCGTCCTGTCATGTTGAAGCAATAATCCACAAAATATTAACGAAAAACAAACAAATGCGAAAAAAATTAAATAAGGACAAAAAACCAAGCCACGAACAAGCCAACTTTCCATTCATAAGTTGAATTTTTCATTCAATCAAAAACAAAACTAGCCCGTTGTGAGATGTATATATTTTTTTTGGCTTTGTTCAATTTTTTTTTGTATTTAATAGTTTTGCATCAAATTTTTATGATTTAGTGATTGGTCTCGTCAAGAAAAATCGAAAAAGTAAAAGTTATGATCAAAACTCATAAATTTTTTCAAAAAGACAAGAATAAGTATTTTTTTTTGTCTTATTAACTTATTTTTGTCTTTATTCAAAAAATTATAAGTTTCGATCAACTTTTTTTACTTTTTCGATTGCAGGAGTATTCAATTTGATTCTGCTCTGATTTGATATCGATGCGCACAAAATTTTCAACAGCATACTGTTCTTCCTTTGTCTGCTTTTCAAGTAATGCTTTTGCTGTTCTTGTATGATAAGGTACAATTACTCTTGTGCCTCACGAAATTTCATTCTGAGAATTACTGCTTGTTCTCTTAATCCCTTAATGCCATCCAGGTTAACCGAGAGGCGAGAGCAAAGAGCAATGCATATTAGAGAGAGTCGTAACAGCCATCCTCACTTCATGCATGTTTCCTCTCCACCTTTACTTCAATTCTCATCTTTACACACCTATGTTAGTATTTCTTTTCGAAAAAATTTTAAAATGGCACATAAACTTTCATTCCAATGTCACTGAAACACATGAACTTCACTTTATTTCAATTAAACACCTGAACTTTTAAAATCCCCAAATTGAGGCATCTGCCGTTAGCCTCCATTCATTTCCTTCACAAATCGGCTGATGTGGCTCATTTCTGGTGTTAAAGGGCTCCACTAGAGATATTAGAAAGTGAACTCAATACACACAATTACAACTTATGCCAACCCTACTTTACTTTTGGATTGTGATTGTATGCATTGAGTTTATTTTCTAACATCTTTAGAAGGACCCTTTAACGCCATAAATGAGCCACATCAGCCAATTTGTGAAAGAAATGGATGGAGGTTAATGGCAGGTGCCTCAATTTGGGAATTTTGAAAGTCCGGGTGTTTAATTAAAATAAAATGAAGTTCAGGTGTTTTGGTGACATTGGAGTAAAAGTTTATGTGCCATTTTAAAATTTTCCCATTCTTTTCACATATTTTGCACATCCAATCAGCTTTCAACCAACACCAAATAACGCAAACTACAAAATAGTTGCCACGGCACCTTTCCCAAATCAAACAAACAAAAAAACAAAACAAAACATCATCCGCAATGGACAAAAAACACCCTCTTCAATGGGCATGATTCTCATGCCTTGCACGAGGCCGGAGCTAGTTGTAATTAAAAGATTGAAAGAAGAGAGAACAATGGAATTTATCGATTGAAATATATTAAAGAAGTTTCTCATCTTTTAATTGTATGCACCTTGATTGGCTAGGCGTGGGATACTTCCATAATTCAAGGATATCAAAGAGTTCAAATACAAATAGTACACGTCGTCGTCTTTTTCTCCTCGTGGATTTCAACAATATTCACCATGCCAACACCCTGGCCCGGTCGGTCCTATAATATATATTATAGCCTAAAAGATTTCCATTGCACAGGTCTTTTTTTATTTCCAAAATTTTCCAACGCGCATGTGAAACTTAGTAGTTAAGTGTTTCTACAGTAAATTTACGGGTTCCGGATTTTAATGGACAAAATATTGCTTGGGCTACCACTGATTCCACACAAATAATCAAAGTAATTTATTTTGTAGAAAATAATTTTTGTACATCTTCTAAAGGAAATTCAACTCAATTGAATATTATTAAGTGCGTGCTTGATCTATTCATTAAATTTTTTATTCATAATTCTAAATATGAATTCTTAATAAAAAAAATCATATGACTTGATTATGTAAAATTAAGTTAATTTATTCTATATATACAGAAACCTGTGTTTCCAAGAAGTTTCAAGCTAAAAGTGATAGTAGTAAAATGACACATGTGCTATTTATCAATAATATCCTGAAAAGTTCAGAAATTAGTTTCGAACCAAGAAGTGATTTCCTCATTTATTACCTCAATCTGCGTCATTGCCTTTCCTCGTTTATTACCTCACCAGTGGCCATGAGTAAGACGTAAGCCCTACGGCCCAAACATCGATATCATCGTGCAGTACTAGGTCCTTGACTCTCTCTCTCTCTATATATATGTGTGTGTATCTCCTGAAGTTAACTTCCCAGTTCTTAATTTCTTGCTGTGACTGACTGACATGTAAATTGTTCTTTCTTCTCTTTGGTGAAAATCATCTGTCCTCTTCATTTTCATTCTCGTGCTGTACCCACGAAAGGTAATTCCCAGCAAAAGGCTCCAACGTACTTCAAAGGCTACTCGGCTAGCTAGCTAGTAAGCCTGAAAATCCTTCATCTTTTTTCTAAGCTAGGTTCATTTCATGTGCTCCATATATTTGTATTTTTTTCAAACATATATAGTTATATATTGAGCAGAATTCTAGTATGGAATTAAGCGGTTTTGTGGAATTTTCTGAATTGATGACAGGCAAGGGAATTTACTAGTACAAGCTTTGTGGGATTTTAATTAATTCCATGGTGTACACAGAGAAGATGCAGAGGACTTTTGATATAAAGCTGAATCTCAATTGCAAACATTGTGCGAATGACGTGAGGAAGATTGTGCGTAAAATTGAAGGAGTGGTTTCAATAGACATAGATCTGGAACTGGGGAAGGCAACCATTTCAGGAAATGTGGACCCACAAACAGTCATAGAGAAGCTTAAACGTGCCAACAAACATGCTGAGCTCTTGGCGAAAGAAGAAGAAGAAGAACGCCCACCCAAAATCAACCACCAGGAGATGCAAATTGTGTTGCAGCAAAATCCAGTTCGAATTGATCAACAGAAGGTGGCCCCACAGCCTCCAGGTAACATCAAATTTTCCTCTCTCTCTCTCTCTCTCTTGTTTTTTTTCCCGAAATTGATGTCTGAGGGGAGCATATAATAGTGGTGTTGACTTGGTCCATGTTTCCTCCCAAGTGAGATGTGTGTGCGAGATGTAGACAGAGTGAGGGATTGAACTAGAGCGTTGAGGGTTTTTCATGTATTTGTGTTTTGAGTTTTTTTTTTTTCCAATCGGTAATAGGTTATTATTATAGCTGCATCAAAGAAACATCAAGGGAGGCCTTTCTATGAACCCAGCTTGAAAAATCCTGAAGCCAAGTTATTGGGGTCTCCAAAGATATGGCATAATTAGCTAAAACATTAGCCACCTATTACAATTGCGAGGAACAAAATTAAAGGAGCAAGAATTAAAACGACTACCAAAAGACATCGTATCCCTAATTATGACCTCCAGGCATGTTGAAACCTGTCTCTTCCCCTGCAACATGTTGACCACAGTTTGCACATCCCCTTCAACATAATATGAATGTCCAAACGAACATATGGAAATGGTCAATGCAATACAAAATCCTTTAGCTTCCACCATTTCTGCTGATGCTCTCCCTAGAGTAGGAACAGCCATAACACCCAGAACATCTCCTGAAAAATTCCTAAAGACCACTCCCACACCCCCGTTACGAGAACCCAAATCAAAAGCACCATCAACATTAATCTTAATCACTCCATTGTGTTTGAGTTGATTAATACAAATTCGGAGCTTTTTTCCTTCCATATATTGTGTGTGAGTGAATTTGAACCCTTGATTTTTCTTTTCGGGTATTTTCTGGGTATGTTGTTTGGGTACCTAGCGTTGCTCATGTCAAAATCAGAGGAACGCAAAAAACACAGATAATAGTATTTTGTAAGGTGATATTGTGATTTTCTTTTTTTAACTGTACAGCATCAGAATTTCTCTATGTGTATGCACGTAGACACCCTTGTAAATACCCCTATACTAAAGAATATATAGTAGTAGAGAAGAAGAAAGACATTTTGGTGTTTTCTTATTTTTGAAATTATGGTATTTGATTTTCATGCTTAAATTGCCCTCAGTTACTCTTGTTTTTATGGTTAATTGCCAAAATGATTCTCTTCTTTATCACTTCTCAAGTACCCTGCTTCAGTTTTTGGTTCTGTTCTGGAGTATATTATTGATTGTGACTTGTTTTTATACATATCGATCATTCCAATTTTTATCAGGTCTCATCAGCAAATCTGTTGACAAACCGATGGAAATAGATATTCATGATTGCGACCCAAAGCATGATCATGAGCTTGAGCTAAAAAGCTATAACAAACCGTTCAAATGTAACAGATGCAGGGAAGATGGTTTTACATCGGGATATCGATGCAAGCACTGTATCTATGATCTCCACAAGGACTGCCTGAACCCTAAACCCAAGATAACTCTTGACCTTTTCCCAGAATCCATCTTCGAATTTCACCAGAAACCTGGAAATTATTGTGATGCATGTGGGAAGGAAATCCACGGCCATTCCTATAGCTGTAAAAAGGACATCTTGGATTTGCACCCAGCTTGTAGCAAACTGCCAGGGAAATTGCACATTAGCGGCACGGACTTTGTGCTCTGCAAAAAGGTCAAGTATAAGTGCTTTTGGTGTAAAAAGGAAAAGCCTAGCTGGCTCGAGGAAACCAATGTTGCGGGTTTGTGTTATGTTTCAGAGCGTGACAAGTTCTCTTGTCATGTGCATTGTTTATCTCTCGTGATGCAAGAGGCTTGGAAGAGGGGGAGAGGGGACTTGGATCGTAACGATGATGATGATGATGCTATTTCTAAGGCGTTGGAAAAAGTGGATTTGAAGCTTGTGGCTACTGCGAAAGGAAGTGGTGGGAAAGGTGGTGGATTGTTTCTCGGGGCGGTAACCATATTTTTTAAGACGATAATTGGTATTCTGTTTGGAGATCCAACCGGTTTGATTGTTTCGGCTTTGACGGAATTAGTCAAAGAATTGTTGACTCTCTAGAGTCTTTTTAGGGTTTGCTTAGTTAGTAGATGATGCATTAGAGGGTTAAGTTTTGTTCACTTTCCACTGAGGAGGGTAAACATAACCTCCATTTTTATTGGTTGAAATGATATGAATCTCACCATAAATTGATGTCATGCTTACCAAAAAGTATATTGCATGGTAAGTATGACATCATTTTGTGGTGAGATTCACACCATTTCAACTAATAAGAAGAGAGTAATGTTCACCCTCTTTAAAAGAGGGTGAACAAAATTGCACTTTGCATTAGGAGACTCTACCATTTCAGTTCTTTCTTTTTTTTTTATTGAATTGTGGTATGTACCTCGTGTTGGAAATAACGTTTATAACAGAGTTTTACTCAAAATATATTTGAGGTTTTTCATTTAGATTCCCATGTTTTTGTCCCTGAATGTGCTAATTGTTTCTCTCATATAACTATTCTTTATGCTTCGTAATTGCCGATGTAATATTCTTCTGTCCTTCATGCGAAACAAAGTGAGTTTTCTATGTTCATTTGCAGTTGATATGTTCTCAAAGATGATGAAATCTGTAGCTAAAATCTGTCACTCTGAATTTTTTATTTTTTTTATTTTTGATAGGTAATGTTAAGGAAATAGAATCCCATATTGTTTGGAAGTGGAAAGGGTGATTACTTAATAAATTTGAGATCTCTCTACTCATTGTCAATTGATTTTGAAATGGATATAAAATTTCTACATGGTATCTGTAACAACCCTGATTTTCGGTCATTGAAAATTTCGTTAAATATTTGAATTTTTATTGATTTCTTGAATCTGCTTCGATTTACTTTTAAATTCCTGTAATTGTTGTAATTGCACTTTAGCCCTTCAACTTTCATTTCTTGCACTTTAGTCATATTTAGCAAGCCTAGATAGCTTCTAACCATCCGATTGGAGAAACTAAACTAGGAAGTCTTCTAGTCACCGTAAAATGACCATTTTGCCCTTCATTGGAACTTTTGAACCTCTTGAACCCTAGACTAAGAATTTTAATATTTTTTTTCTTTTAATCAAATTGGTTATATTCTTTGTCCATTGGACAATAATGGTTAGGGAAACTATTACCCATTGGATAATAGAATCTCATTTGTTTATATTAAAAGTATACTAACTTTATAGTACTTTTTTATTATTTTAATATTAAAAGTGACCTAATAACTATTATCCATTGGATAATAGAAGTTAGGGGAATTTTTACCCAATGGATAAAAGGGTGAATCTTTCAAAAGTACCATGAGATTATTAAACTAATCTTTTTCCTTTAACCACATGGGAAAGTGCTTAATATTTTAATCAAAGGGTACATGGTACCAATATTCCAAAAGTACTCCTTTATTATTTTTTATTAGGATTCTAACTACCCAATTGTACATGTGTATATATGTGTGTATATATATATATATATTAGTACCTAAATGATTAGAATATTACCTAAGATACCTATGCCTATTTGTTAGTTGGTGGGAAAATCCTAGACTTAATGACTATATTGATTTTCTTTGCAAAAAGTACTACTTTTTATTTCTTTTCTTGCAATATATCACATGTATATATATGTATTGTACCTTGAGAGAGTAAGGGAGAGAGGGAGAGAGAGGGGGGCCGGTTGGGAGAGAGGAGGGAAGAGATTTGATGTGTACTTGACCCATGATCTTCCAATGTACATCCAAATCCTTAGAATTTGTTATTCTTCCAAGCAAATCTTAACTCCATTGTACTCCTTTGTACACCTTTCAATGGTTTAAACCATTGGATCTTGTACCAATCTCATCTCCACCACAAATTGGTTCAAAGAATCAAATCTAGTACAAACCCTAGCCATGCAACCCTAGGATTCTCCTTTGATCTTTCAAAGATGGTTTTACATGTGTCAAAATTTGAAGTAGAGAGAGAGAGAGGGGGGCCGGCCAAGAGAGAGGAGAGGGAGCCAAAGTTTGCCTATAAATAGCAAGCCATTCCATGCCTTGAACTCACACCTCAAGCGTTGCTCTTCTTTCTCTCTAGAATTTCTAGTATTCTTGTCCAAAATTCAAAACTTTCTTTGTTCTTGAGAGTTCTTGAGTGAAACCACTAAACCACTTCCAAAACCACCCAACGATCCTTAAAATAGTTTAGTGAAGCTTAGGAAGTTGTTTCTAGGAAAAGAAATACAAAACTTTTCTTTTCGAAGCAATCCGAGGGCCGTTACGCCGCCGAAATCAAAACCGTCGACCAAACCACCGCCTAGAAGAACGGTAGTGATCCTTACCTATTTTTCAAGTAGTTAAATCCTTACTTTAATTTCGATAAGTAGTTTAAAAATTGCTACTTGAATCTCTACTTACTTTCCTAAGGTTTAAAAAGTTACTTGATCGTAGATGAAAAAGTAAAAATGCATGATTATGTCGTTTATGGAATTCAAGCATGCTATGTTACTTAGATGTTCTTATTATACTATTTCAAAGTTGGATTGAATGCATGTTGTATGTAAGGTCTCACACGCGGAGTCTTACATGAGAACAAGACACGAAAATCAAGAAAGTTAGAAACATAGTGTCACGCCCTCGATTTTCAACTAAATATTAATATATTTTCTATAAACAAAAGTCTTTCTCTCAACTATATTTACCCTTAAATGTCATGTAAATCCAGAAAGCAAATCAAGTCACTTCTTCACTTCAATTTTTTTTTTTTTTTTTACATAAAGTCTCCCAAACATCTTCCATTAAAAGAGATTCACAATAATCAAAGAGATGAGTTTATACATAGCTTTACAGATGATCTAATCAAATGGTACAACCCTCAATTGCGAGTAAAGTACATAACATGAATTAAACTAAATGATAAACACTTCCTTAACGATACCAATGAAGCTTTCACGAGACGTCGCAATGTACACTCCATGCAATCCAAGCTAAGTGTCATGACGAGTACCTGAAAGGATAGGGTGAGCTACACTAGCTCGTAGAGATATCCATACCTAAATAATATGCATAAGTGAATACGGACATCAAGGAAAAACATTTTCCAAAAGCATATTTGTTTTATCAAAAGTGAAACTCAAAATAAACTATTCATGCTGGAAAATAATTAACTCCATCTCTCAAACACTGACACTCTCACCTACACACTTAAAAACCGTTTTGGTAAACTACCAATTCACTATTTTTCTTAAACCCAGCTCTCTAAACATCGTTGCTGCTACTCAAGAAGGCACACACTCGTAGCAACTACCCACATAAGCATCACTGTTTATTCCACACCATATACTAAAAGCAAATTTCACACTTTGGGATTACATAATAAATCAAACATGTAGGTTAAAGCTAAACAACAGCAACACATTTCATTCACGAAATATTTCAACAAACCCATGGTGCAATTTTAAAAGTTTACACAACACATCCACCCTTTAACAGACTCACTTAGTATCCAACAAACTCACCAACTCCGAAGGTATCCAACGAACTCACCAAGTGCCCACATACTAACAAAGTATCCAACGAATTCACCAAGTATCCACGGACTCACAAAGTATCCAACGGACTCACAAAGTATCCACGGACTCACAAAGTATCCAACGGATTCACCAAGTATCCACGGACTCACAAAGTATCCAACACTTCAAGCATTTCGTGGCTCTAGAAGGCCCAATGGTAATCTCGTTCCTTTCAATCTTCATAATTCCTTTTACATTTTGTTCACCCATCAATCTCGAATACTCTCATCAATTAGTCTATTCAAGTCACATGTTTCCCATTTTCACAATCTCAAATGTCACATAACGAATACACAATATCAATATTAATCATTTCTCTATCAACTTTGCAATCACACGGCATTTCATCACTCGCATATCTACACAATGTGTGCAATAGCTACACTAACAAACTTTCACTACAATTGATTTTCTCGATACTAAAATTTTAAACACCAATATAAATACAAACAAATTGACAGATATTTTCCTAAACACTAACAAGATTCCGGGGTTACAAACATGTCTATATTCCTCTTTATATTCTAAAACTCCTACCACCTCATTACTTAAGAATCAGTTTCGCACCAATAACTTCTAACAATCTCCGAGGATAACACTACCGCTACGACAATCACCACAATGACTACGACTACACCAGAGCACATCATTTTTCTACGAAATTTCTATATACAGTTATCTGTCTCAGGCCTGGAGATCTTGCCCCTAATATGAACCTATTATCCGATTGACTTCCCGAGATCTCCAAAATCGGTATGGATTCTAACAAACTTTAACTCTAACTTCTTATAGGTTTAGAATTTGATTATAAGACTACCACCATTAGAAACTAGATATTCCATACATCAACTTCGATATATAATATGCCCCAAATGGAGTCCGGATGATAAAGTTATGATTGTCCGAAGTTTTCAAAAAGAACAGATTGCTCATTCCCTACCGGTAGGACACAACCTCCTACCGGTAGAAGACCAGAATTTCACAAAAATAGACACTACTGGACAGCATTTCTACCGGTAGGGCCCAAACTCCTACCGGTAGGACTTGTGTTTCAACTTACGATTTCTTGTTTCGACAGATTTCTCCCAACAACAAGTACGGACGTTTAAACATTCTTAAAACACATCAAACCAACTCATAAACACATAAAGGAGAAGGGGAATCCCTACATGTCAAATTGGCGAAGTTAATTATCCACATTAGACTACATCCAATTAAACAACGTAAATTTTAGGACGGGAACGAGTAAATTTGATTGAAAAATCATAACTCTTTCATTTTAAACCCAAAAATATTGGAACCAATGCCAAAAGTTGCACGACTACAAGCCTTACACTCAGCAAAAATTTCAGGTTCAGAAACGAGAGGAAATTAACCCAACAATCAAAAGAAAAATAGATTCGTAACCATTCCGCCCCAGTCAACCAACCCTGCTTTAGAAATTCACCAAAAATTGTATATTTAACCAAATTACTTGATTCCAACGCCAATCTCTTCTTAACTTAAATATGCAGCTCCTGTAAAAGACCCAAAGCCACCCAAAATGATCATCATGCCCAGTAAACTAAAAGAAGACAGCCACGCACAGATTCGCGCATCCAGAAAACAGCCAGTATTCAAAAATTCATAACTAATTGTGTGATTATCGGTTTTTCATGATCTTGGTACCGAAATCTTCGTATCGAAACGTACTTCAACTCTTATGAAGACACCAAAAATTGATTCCTAACAGAAGAGCTCCCAAAAGCCAGATTACCAAAACCCACGAAATTTTCAGCATACTCAAGATTTATTCAAGACTCAAAGTAGATGATTAAACTTGATTTTTGTACATCCAACTAACACTTAAACATGTAAAGAAGGTAGGAGATCCCTACCTCGAAGGTTAGAAGCAAGCCCGAACATGGAGGAAACTTCACAGTGCTCCGATCATGAATTTTCTTGGATGGATAGGAAGCTCTCGTCGCGTGGAACAACTTTAGTACTTGGGATTTTTCAAAAATCTCACTCGTGGTCGATGAAATCGAAGAGAGAAAGTGAGAGAGGGGGGATCCGAGAGAGAGACGCCGGAAAGAAGAAAGAAAGGGAAAAAGAAAAAAAATGGATCTCCTGGTCCTGATTTTTGACTTATAAAGGTCAAATAACACTTACACCCCTTCACTCTTATTGTATTACGTCAACTCTCACAACTTGCAAGTCATCTCACATTGACCCAACTCATATCTACTTCATATTTTACATTTCATAGTATAATCTCGTATTAAAATTATTAGAATAAATACGGGTCTCTACACATAGCACCTAAGGTGTGTTTAACAAGGAAGTGATGTATTTTCCAAAAAAGGAAGTACTTTGGAAACCACATAATGACCATTTCGAGGGTATTATGTGAATAGTGTGGGTGTGTGTGTTCCAATGGGAATCCGGAATAGCGGAACCATTGTGAGGTTGTGTGTGTTCCCATGGGAAATCGGACCGGCGGAACCATGGTGAGATATAGCTTGGTTATCCGCGGAGAGGAGCCAATGCAAATGTGTGCCAATGGGAACCCGGTGCGGCGGAACCATTGTGAGGATACTCGGGAACCCGGAACGGCGGAACCGAGGTTGGGTGAGTTAAAAAGGTGTTTTTGAAAAAGAGTAATAACGACATGGTTTATGACGAGTCGACACCAACGGTAGTTACAAAGCAATTGTGAAAGTGTTAGCACTATTGTCTTTTATCACTGCTTATGTACTTATCATGTGGAAATCGATGCTAGTATTAGGATTATACTACTGAGCCTTCGTAGCTCATGGTGTTGCCTTGTGTTGACCCTGGCATATTATATGGGTGGCAACGCCGGTATAATGTGTCAGATTTGATAGACGAACATGACGAACTATTCACCTTGGAGGCGTTCGGAGCCGAGGAGCGGGTTAGAATGGAGAAGCAAGAAGAACTGTAGTTAGGAACCCTAGATCCCTCTGTCATTTGAATAAAAGTACTTTTGTAAGGTTTATGATGTAATAACGAGCTGGACTCGTTTTGTTTTTATAATAAAATGTTTTATTTAACGTACCCAAAATTCGGGGCGTTACAGTATCAAAGTAGGGCCCGTTCCATCTCATATTTAAAAAATTTACGATCCACACCCTACAATAACAAACCACACGACAGAACAACTGAACGTGAGGAGGATGTTAGGCCTCGTTTGATAACAATGATAGATGGATGGGATTCGTAAGGAGATGGGATTAAGATTGGGATTGGTAATGAGATGGGATTATTAATGAGAAGGGATTGATTATTAATATCTTGTTTGTTTGAGATGAGATTAGATGGTGGGATTGGATTGATAGAAGAAATTGGTAATGAAAAAGAATTAGTAATGAAAATGGGTTGGGATTGGACTACGAATGCCAAATTCCACGGAGTATTACTAATACCCCCTAAAGGCCGGATTCAGCATCCCATCGGACTAATTATTCGGACCTTTTTTTGTTACCAAACAAAATATAATAATCCCATGCCAACTCCCAAACTCGTTATCAAACGGGGCCTTAAGGAAATAGAATCTCTCGGCAAACAAACGAATCATTCGTAGAAGTAAGAAATGGACCTCGACAAGAGGATTGAACCATCGGAGGCGGAACCTTTGGTTCGGGACCGAGTCACGAACCTCAGGCTCAGGCTCAAAGATCCGAGTCAAGTAACAGGTTGCGGCGAGGTTGAACTAAGCAGCAACGGATTGCAACCACTCGTCGTCTCTGTCTTCCTCCAACAAGCAGACCGCCGCCGGGTTTCCCTTGAACGCCGAGTCCACGAACGCGTCCACGTGCGCCATAATTCATCAGTCACTAGAGAATAGTTTGGAAATATAGTTGTACTATATGTATGTGTATATTATGCGTGCAATTGAATACTTTGAAAGAGAAGATTACCACACTGTACTTAACGGGCTTCTTTCCCATCTTGATATTGAGAGAGAGAGAGCCCATCTTGATATTAAGAGAGAGAGAGAGAGAGAGAGAGAGAGAGAGAATCCTCTGTATTGTCGGGGAAATGACAATTATAGAGGGCGAGCAGACAGGTTAATAAGTGTGGCATGTAAATGATGTTAGAGATTTTCAAAATAAAGGAGTCGTTGTTTTGGTTTTGTAAAAATTCCTTGTTTCCTTAAAATGCTTATTTTTCCTCTTTGTGAGTTTTGTCCCACATTGGATAGTTGAGAGATGTTGGAGTGGTATATATTAGGAAACATTCCTAATATGAATAACCAATGATCTAGTGTGGTGCAGCCCTATGGTGCATCGCCATACCGGCAACACCGGTACGCACACGCACACGCACACGCACACGCACACGCGCGCGCGCGGCGTGGGCAGTGTGGCGTGGGCTGTGGTGCATTGTGGCGCTTTAGCGGCGCACTTTGCACTTAGCACGTCAGCGCCATTTCTTATTGCGAGTTGGCGGTAAGGTGGCGCTGACGTGGATGCCGCGTGTCACACACGTGGCAGGCGAGTCACACGGAGCGGTTCCGATCGGGTGCAACTCGAGCCTACGGGTACGTTGGTTCGTAGAGTTGCGATCTCAACCATCGATTGCGAACGGGCACGATCCAACGGATTGGATTAAATCCGATTGGGTGTGGATGAAACAGTACACTGGTTCGGTGTGACTGGGTGTGACTAATCGATCTAGAGCACAGGATCTGATCCAACGGTCAGATTGGATCGGGTGCGTACCCATTCTC